>VZTY01015848.1:43640-62933 GCA_013400935.1 Turnix velox
TAAACTTAAAACAATGCTCCTGCTCTGAAGTCAGACTTGCTGCTTAATTTCATGCCTCTATACCATCCCCTTTAATTGGAACACTCCAAGGACCCACCATCAAGTGTATCAAAGGTCTTTTCCACCAGTTAGGATATCACTTTTAATGCAGGTACTGTGGCCTTATTTACCAGTCTATGGAGATGTGACTTCAAATTAGGCTCAGCCCAGATAAAATAATTGCTGTTTGCACAAAGGGTAGTCCTGGTGAGGTGCTCCCCATGAGGCAATCTAAGCTGCCTCAAATGTAATCTAATAGACAGAAATCAAATAAAATATATCAATTTGAAGCATGCAGCTAATGCATGCAAACTCTGAAATGAATTTGGATTGCAAACAGTCAGTGAGATTAAGTAGTTGGTTCCTTCATCCATGAAGGAAGCACACTAAATAATACAGAAAGCAAATATAATTTAAAGAGATCTTTTGATTTTGAGAGTTGATGGGGATGTTAGGTGGCAGGTGAAGGTTGTTTTTTTTTTAATGTAAAGTGGTTTTCATTAGTTATATATTCTTGCAGTTAGAAAACATCGGTTCGAAGTCTCTTCATATTTTGAAAACAAGATATTAGCATAAGAAGCTTTGTTAGTATAGTAGGAAGATAAATCATCTTTGCAGTGCTAACCATTAGCTTGTCACAACCATGATTTACAAGGATTTAATTTTATTTAAAGAAGTGTTTCTTTTAAAAGTATTCTGATAGTTTACAGAATGGAAGATGAAGCAATAGTGAATGCTCTGAAATATAATGGTTTCCATATGAATGCTTCGTATGGCAGTTGAGAGAGGAGCTCATGCTGTGAATTGTGCAGCCTAAAAAAAAAAAAAAAAGCAGCTGAGCTATAACGGAAGGATTCTGTGCAGCATTAATTGGAAAAGTTCAAAATTGTGCTGGGGTAAAAATTCATGAAGGCACTGGGTTTGAGGAAATGTCACAGTATCAGCATCATGGAAATAATCTGTGTACTACACATCAGAAATTCAAACTGATGTGCAATCTTCACTTGTGCTGTTAAATTATTTTTCAGAAAGAACCTTCTGGAGAATGTTTTTTAAAAACAATTTGTCTATCACTTGGAAAACTGAAATAAATAGCAAAAAAACCTGTCTGGTGTATAAACTCCCACTTCTGCAATGATATATGGAGTGGTGAGGAGGGACATTGCATGTTTCACTTCTTCATGTGCTCCTTCTGGGATTGCTAAGGCTGTTTTGTAGCCTAACTCCTTTATTCATGAGTACTTACTTCTGTGTTTTGTAGCAATTTGAAGGGTTGGGGGAGTAAAAGAACATGTTTCTTTCCCCTAGCCTACCTAGTATCTTATTCCTAAGAAGAAATAATTTTTCTTAAGCAGATTAGTAGTCTTCCCAGTTTGACATTCTGCTCCCTGCAGTGATTGATGTAGGAAGTCATCATTTATTAGAAATCATTTCGGTAGCATCTCAAGGGAAGAACCTCTTGCTGACCTTAGGCAGTGACTGCTTAGGTTCCTACCCCATTTTCTTTGAAATTTCTGCATGTTATCTGTTTTATGCAGTAGCAAATTTTGTTCTACCTGTCTTTCTGTCAAATATTCTAGGTTTCTGATTGTGCTATATGATCCTGATTCTTTCTTCATTGGTAGGTTATTTCATTAGTAGAGCTGTTTGAAAACAATACAGTATGAACTTGCTTATGGACTTCAAGTTTCATCTGTTATCATCCTTGGAAAAGTTACGTTCTGCTTATGACCTAAGCAACTAATATGAACTCTTGTTTTGAGTTTTAAACACAAGGTGTTTAAACACTGTTATTTCTAGTGTACCATTGGGCAATAAAGGAATAGAGATTAGGACTGGGCACTAATGTTAAATCTGCTACTGGAATGAGTTCTTCTAAACATTTCAGGGGAGGTAAAGAAAAAGATGAAGTTCTGTTTATCATCTTTTAGACACAAAGTGCTAGTGCCTTGCACTTTGGTCCTTCTATGTATAAGGTTTTATCTTGATAAGTAGACTTTTTGTCAAGGCTAAAGTAAGCAGGAAGCTGTACTATTCAGGAATGGATAATCTCTCTAGTTTAAAGGTATTTCTGTGTCCTCCTGGTGATAAATTCAGTCATACTCTGCTACGTGTCATGTAGTCTAGAGAATGAAGAATGGTGCTTTTTATGTCATGGTAGAAGATCATTGGGTCAATGCCAGTTTTGCTGCTATGATGATCAGATTGGAAATTTATAATGCTCCTTTATTTGCATTCTCCTGCTCAGTTGTTTGGGGAGTTCATCTAAGAACTTGCCATCAAGACAAGATTAATTTCTCAGAATAGGGAGACAGTTCTACCTTATCGGTCTCTTGTCTGGGGAAAGCAAGAATTTCCATTAGGATCAGCTGTGAGCAATGCAGCACTAAAATGTTGGATAGAGTTGGACAGCAGTGATGTAAAAGTCAATTAAGTGATTCCACAAATGAGGTGAGCCTGCAGAAGGTCTCCTATACTGTGAAGCTGTTGTCATATTGAAGTGTTAGTAGATGCCTTTCGTATAGTCATCTGTTTTGTTTCATTTTTCTTTGTGAATTTTTCCATATGTAACAAAAGAAGCAATTTAAAAGTCTCATAGCTTACTTAATGCAGGGGAAATACAAGATAGTATTTTTAAGAAAAATTCCCTGCCACAATATTTCTGGAGCAACAGAGTGATAAATCTTGAATCAAGAGCAGACCAGGAATTAAATTTTTCCCCTCAGAGCCAGTCCGTGATGCTTTTTATCTTGACAAAAATTGATATTTTATCCTTTGATAATGAGAGGTTCTGATTGCACTTTCTTTTAATATATTTTATTTCTTACAAGCTATTCCCTGAGGAAGACCTCAAATTAGAGACAGAAATGAATCTGTGCCTCTTAAAGGCACAACACATGTTTAAGAATAAACATTATGCTGTAGGTGGCACTAGGTTCTGTGCAGACAGTTCATAGGCAAGAAGTTTTTAGTACAAAGTCTGTCCTTTGTAGAGCAAAGCTGTTTGAAGGAATATACAACAGATAGCCCAATTTAACAGAAAAATAAGTGAAAGAAACACTGGCAGGTGTTTCCTTTTCCATACTGGTTTTAGAACTAGAAAGTCCTGGTCCTAAGTTGATCTTAGCTTGCTGTGGTCATGGAAGAAATGAACAAAATATTGAGACCTTTACACATCTTTTTACAGTGACTTTAACTTCTAGATNCCTGGTCCTAAGTTGATCTTCGCTTGCTGTGGTCATGGAAGAAATGAACAAAATATTGAGACCTTTACACATCTTTTTACAGTGACTTTAACTTCTAGATTGCCAAAAAGATTTTTTTTCCCCCAAAGAAATAAGGACTTTGGGATTGGATCTATCAAAATTAGTAAAGAAATAAAAGCCTATTGTATTATTTCTGTCCCCTGCTACTGCAAGAGCTTTGTGTACAGAATGGCTTCTAGTGCTCTGGGCAATGTGGTTTTAATGCTAACTCCCATCTCTTCATAAGGGAGACTCTTCAATATAACTCCCTGACACTCAGCCTAAATGTTCCTATGTGAAGTTTCAGCCCATTAACCCTGGCTTCACCCTAGTTTAGCTCTCTAAGCAATTCCTCTTGCTGCTGTGCCTCTTCTCAAAGCGATGCCAGTGAAGGGCACAGGGGTTACAATGGGGTAAAGGCTGAATCTCGCGTAAGAAGGAAACGTGGGCTGAGGCATTACTCACTGTGCAAAAGCCATTTACTCCTGGGGTGTCCCCTCTGCAAGCCATTCCGGCTGCAGACTGTCCATCTGCTGCCCTTTGTTTCTGTAGAGAAGCCATTAATGCCATCCGCAGAGCTGGGGACACAGCTGGAGGGCAGCTCATGCCTCGGAATTCACAGCTCGGTGATGCTCTGCCCTCTAGGTGCAAAGTCAGCTTGATCCCTTTAGGGATCAGATAGATACTCAGAGGTCTTTCTGGCTAGGAATGTATCTAGAAAGTGTGGAGTTGTTGCTCTTACAGTGTTGAAATGTGCCTTGCAAATGAGATATATGAGCTGAAAGTGAGTAGGGATATATAGAATGAAATGTAAAAGTAAGGGGTGAAAATATTGCTGTTTTGGAGCTGAAGCCTTATTAAAGTCCTGTCTGTCCTATTTGGGCAAATTCTTTCTAAAGTATCATGTGTCACCAAAATCCCATTAAACTGTCACATAAATTATCAGAGTTTCCTTTTTCCATCACTGTGGATTACCCAGAGAGATATTTTTATGACAATGGAAGCGCTTTCAGTCTGCTCCTCCTGCCTGATTTCATTTCAGATGAAATCCTTCTCTTGGAAAAGAGCCCATGGGTTTCGTAACTGTATGGATCCCTGCACTCTACCTGTACAGCAGTTATCCTGCAGGTCTCTGCTGCACTTACCTCCTGCCTGCACCTCCTTTTAGGCATGGGACAGTTCACTGCCACTTCTCTAATCATACCTGTTTTGATGGATCTCCAGTGTCTTCCAGTTTTCTGTGCATTTGCTGTCTGGTTCTTTCAGGCTGGTGATGTTATCTTCATACAAAAAAAAAGCCAGAAGATCTAAGAGTTGTATATGTAACTTGAAAATAATTTTTCTTCTGCTTGCCATGTCCAAGAGGTATTGTGTCTCTGCAAGGCAATCTAAGTTTTTCACATGTTGGCTGAAAAACATGTGGATTGATGGTCCAGTCATGGCAATACAAAATGCTTGAGTATTTAAAATTACCTGCTGCCATAGAACAAATTAAGGTTGTAATGTGCATGTTGCAGAAGCAGAAAATGATAGATCCATGTCTGCTTTTAACAGATAACCCAGAGCTCCCCATATCAGCTAGTTAGGTAATCTGCTGGGAGGACTCTTGAAGCTGATTTTAATGTTTGTTTCTCACCCTTTTCAAAGGGCACGTACCCAGAAGCTGGAAAACATTACACTTAAGGATAATAGGGTTTGAAAGACACCTTGTAATGAAAGGACTCCTAGTAATTATTTCACTACAGTTTTAAAGTGGTAGGACTATCAGTAACAGAGCAGGCAAGACAGAACTTTCAGTAAATATTTCTGATCTGTAAGTGGGAAGAAACCCAAACTATGTCAAAGTAACAACATGATCATGTAATTTTGATAAGTCACTAATTAGTATCTGATGTTTAGCATATTTTGAAGTGGCTAACATTAAATGTTAAGTAGACACCTTGTCTCAAAGAAATCAAAGAAGACTGCTGCAGACTGGAATTTAATGCACACCAGTACTCAGAATGCAGAGGTAATTCCAGAGGGCTAGAGAGGAATCTTGGATCAAATTTATAAAGGTGGAGCTTGAATGACTCACATGGCTGTAGGACTCATGCTGGTGCTGTGCTAGGAATTGTAGCAGTGTGCAGTGTGTTGATGCAGAACTTCATGAATAAGAACATAGTAGAAGATACTATAAATAAATGGCCACACTGGTGAAGGCAGTTGAGTTACTACAGAAATACTTAGCTAACAGATAACTTGCCTTTTTTTTTTTAATGCAGTCTTTTCCCAGTGGCAACAATGGATTGATATCTCTTTTTATAGCAACCTTTTGGAACTTAAAGATCATCTTTGTCCTTTCTCTATTAATCTTTCCTTTCTGAGTTTAAAACCTGTTTTCTTCAATTTATCTTCATAAGTTATTACTTCTGAACCTTTTATCATTCTTACTGACCTCATCTGCAGCTTCCATTGAATTAATTTTTTAGCTATGATGGTCAGCAGTGTGCACAGAGCTCCAGCTAGTTGGTTTTGTTTGTTGGGTTGAGCAGAGGAAGGTAATAGTTGCCTGAGATGCAACGTTGCCTGGAAGTGCATCTTGGAAGAGTTGCCACTTTTTGAACAGCTTTCCATCACTAACTCATCTGCCAGAATCCACTGGTCTTGCTTGGCAGTACTTTGCTGTGATGGGTACATTAGTTAAAAACTGAAGGAATTTTCAAAGGGTTATGATAGGTTTCCTGTGATAGGTGCAAATTCTAAAATTAACATTGTTTTTCCCCAGTTTTCCACAAGAGGTACTTGAGGAATTCCACAAGAGGAATTAATTCATGTGGGTTTCCTTTTGGCTTCAGTCATACCAAAGGTCATGCTAAACAATGGTAGTGTTTCCTGCTGCTTTCAGCATTTGCTGTTTTGGTTTCTGCCCCCCAAAAAACTAGACAATGTGCTTACCAATGTCCTGATGCTAAAAACCAGTGGTAGTGGGATGTCAAGCTGCAACAAGGCTGGGAAGTCTGTACTCATATTCAGCTCTCTGATCATTCCTGATTCAGAGGTGAATGAATTCATAAAAAGGAGGTTGCCAAGCAACTTGAGTCTGAAACTCCCCCACCATGCTATGAAGGTAGAGAACAGGCAGCAAGAGGCATTTTATCTTGTTCGCTTCTTTGCCATGTGTAACAGTAATAATACATATAATATAGAAACCTATTTAAGAAAGGAATATCTCGTTGATAATTCTGGAAAACTGGTCCTGCCAAAATGTATTTTGCTTCTGTCTTGAGATGTGTCTGCTTCTAGTGCTTTTAGCCACAAGCAGGATCAGCATGAAGAAAGCGATGTTGGGATTGGGGCAGATGAGAAAGAAAGAATTAGTGTATCTCAAGACAACTGAAAGACTGACAACTGATGGAGAAGTTTTAGGAGGGGAATGAAGTGTCTGACATGAATTCTGTCTCAGATCAGTCTCATGTTTTCTGTGATCTCAATATTTGATGCTTTTTACAAACATACTTTAATATATTCATTGTACATCACACCATATCCTGTCTTCTCTCTGGCTTTGTGTAACTTTGCAGCCTTGGGCATATCAGATGTATCCAGGACAGACTGAAGCTGTGACATGCATGGAAGAGCTGTGTGATGTTGCTCCTGTTTATCCACCTTTTGACTCACAGAGGCCATAGAGGCAACAGCTAATTAAGTTGGAAGGGGGAGTTTATCTGTCTTGGTCTAATATGTCCTGGACTAAACTTGACCTTTTGATTTGTAATGTTCATGATAAAATAATTCTGTATTTAGGCATGAGGAAAAAAATACAATTTTTTATTTTAATAGTCCTGGGCTTGGAGTAGAGGGAAATAGAGATGCACAAGTGCAACCAAAAAAATTCCAGTCGAGTCCTGGATCTAGGTTGAATTTCTCACCTGCTGTGTATATAATTCCCTTAGACTCCTTATAAAATCCTAGCTCTGTGTTGTTTCAGTGCCCTGTCCCTTTACAAATGGCATGGCTCAAATCTCAGCTTGAAATAATTTAGAACATCAACCCAGGTCAGGGCATCTGGAGCTGCATTTCATTTCCTTTCTGTGCCCCTCTTGATGAGGGACACTGCTGTGTTAATGGGGTTTTGTTCATTTCTTTCAGGCTGCTCTTTCCCCAGCTGATGTCAAGACTACTGACATCAAAGTCACCTCCTAGCAAACCTTGTTGATGACATGACTAGAGGAAGATTCTTAAAAAATACAGGAGATTAAACAGCAGGTTAACAGTACTGGAAGAACAAAGCTCTTATTTTCATGCATATATCTACTGTCAAAATGAATGAAGAGAAAGAGAGATGGGAAGTGGGTGATACATTAGTAGAATTATTACTCAAAGGCTTTTTGCTCAGAATTTTGCAAGAGGAATTGGTGACGCTTTAATCTCTCACCTCGGGTAGTGTTGGTGCCATGTTATATTCTGGGCATGTTGAAGTGTAACACAGTGTAATGAGACATGATCTGTTGGATAAGGCTTTATGTAGCATGAAAAGGTTCCTCTGCTATGTCTTTTTATTATTTACGTTCCCAGAGAAGCTTATGTGTTGTGTGGGCTTAGCAGAGATAAATGGCTGGGCTTTCTGATAGCTTCTCCAGAACTTGAGGAGGATTTTGCTGAAGTGCTGGCCAGAGGATTTTGAGGACTCAAGCTCATTTCTGGACCTGGAAGGAGATACAAGAAAGAACTTGTGGTTTTGTCCTGAAAATGGGTTTGGTAGGGTGTAGGAGGTAGTTACAAGGTGCTCAGAAATAGCAAAGAGATGAGGCACCAGTGTAAAGCAGTAAAAACTGAGGTTGTCTTATCTAGACTGGGCATGTTACAGGAATGTTGGAAGTCAGCAATGAAGTGAAGCAGCTGAACTGATGTACAGGAACCTTGACCAATGTCTATCAGTGTAAATGCTGGGTAGGACTGGTCAGTGCTTTCATTAACTCTGATCTTTATTGCAGTTATCACAACAATTTCAAGGCAGATATGAAACTGGATATGCTGTAAAACACAGGATTCAATGACTCCTGCCTGCCACAGAGTTATATCTTTCCCCCAGGTGTTCTGAGAATAGTAAGTTTTATGAGCATGTCATCACCTCTTCGCTCTATTTGCTGCTTCATTAGTCTTCATGCTGGGTACAGGCTGGGGGAGTGCAGCGTTTGGGTGTGGGATGTGATGGCTTCTGTGAAGGGAAGAGACAGTTAACAAGCCCTGTGGTTTCCTTGCTGGTACATACCTTTGCAATGACTCTCTGGTGGATGGGATGTCAGAGGTTTGGATGTGCTTGTCAGGAGGGGAGCTTTTAAAAGGAAACTTTAACTAGAATAGAGATTTCCTTGGCTGAGCCTACAAGCTGTAGGCCTCTCTGTTGAGGCCCTCAGGGAAACAATACAGATGATCTCTTTCTGGTTTCTTCCCTTTCCCATTTCCTGGATTTTGAAAATCTGAAAACTCCAGAAGCTTTTATATCATTGAGTCTAAGTAAGACAAGCTTGACTCTAATCAGCCTGAAGAGGAAGAACAGAACTTGAGTTTCTGCCATTCCCATGCCATTTGAAATTAGCTGAATTATGGCAAATTTTCCTGAGTTTCTGTGATAGTCTCTGCTTGATAGTTGTTGGGTTTTGTTTTTCCTCCTCCTGCCCTCCTCCATCTTGGCTGAGGAGAGAACCTCTAAATTACGATGTTATACTGTCTTCCAATATACAGAAGAGATAAGAGTTAAAGCTGCGTTCATCAATTGCAAAAGGGAACACGTTTTATTTTGCTTTGTGCTATTTACAGCTGTTGTCCATTAGGAGTCCTCAGGAGCCTCATTCTCTACTACAACAAACAGCACAGTCCCATAAGTTGAACTCGGCAATGAGCCTGCAAAAGAGCACTAAATCATGGTGATGGGAGAAAGAGGAAAATGTTTGGAAATGGGAAAATGTAGCTGATGTCTTTGTGAAAGCTAGTCTTTGCTTATTGCTGTTTTAAAGTATTACTAAGGTAGACTGTAACATAGAACAAGCTGGAGCAGAATAGAAATTCTGTGCTCTAATTTTGAGAAGAAAAAAAATAACGGAATGACTAATAGTTCTGCAGGGGCTAAAGGAGTCTTTTGCAATCTTAAGTGCTCTAGAGATTTATGTATACACATGGATCAAAATATACTAACCTCACACTAAGTTAATGTGTAAGAATGATAAAAGACTAATATATGGCTATTGAGATATAGACTTCCAGTTGCTTTACTGGACTGGAATATGATTGTACTCTAATGTACCTATTGAGCAGAACTGTGCTGAATGTACAGTTAAGGAGAAAAAAAGAGTGCTTATTCCTTCTTTGACTGTGAAACAAGAAATTTCACTTGCATTCTGTGCTCTGACACAGCTTTTACTATATCAGACAAGTTACTAAAGAGCTCTTTGGTAACATGCATTTTTCAGCACGTGGTTGTACCTCCCTGTTAATTGATTAAAGACTTGTAAAGCATTTGGAAGCTGAAGGACAGTTTGTGAGCTAAGGACAAAGGCATGTAACTTGGGTTTGTTCACAAGGGCACAGAGCCTTTGGTTTTGCTTCTGTCCTGTTACCACTCCCAGGCCTGTCTGTTGAGGTTCCTCAATTCACACAAAGGAACAGAGCTGGAGCTCTGATGTTTCCTGATAGAGTGGGATAAACCTACCCTGGCATCTTCATAATATCCTGATGGAAAATGGTTTCCTCTAAAGTAAATCTGTCAGGTTGACTGGTGAGATCAAGAATGCTCACAAAAGGATAATTTCAAGACAGATAATTACTTCGTCCTTTCCCTTTATTTTTGGCTCCTGGCAGGTGTCATCTTCTGCCTTCTCCCATTTCCTTGACCCATCCATGGAATATGCTCAGCATAGATGGGATCTTTAAGGAGTCTGCTGTCAGACTTTGTCTTCTCTCGGCATACATATGCTTAGAATTTTTGGAGACTCATAACTAGGCAAAAATATGGATGCTTTTTCACAGGAACAACAAATAACATAACTGATAACAAGAAAACTTTGTCAAGCTGAAAGTCTACTTTGAAGAGTTTCACTAGAGAGTTAATCAATGAGCTGTTTAGTAAGATTTTATTTTTTTTAAAAAAAGCAATCCCCAAAACCCTCTCCCCTTCCCCCATTCCCACAGTTTGTATCCCATACCAAACGTATTGCTGGAAACCGCTGAACTTTTCTAGTAGCAACTTGCCAAAATCACCTCTGCAACTCTGAGTATGTCTATAAAACTGAAAACTTTCCACTAAAAGTAACAGCCTGTCTTAGCCTTTTGCTTGTCATTTCTGCCTTTTGCAGCAGCTCTGTCTTTGTTGCCCTTAGAGAGATTTGGAAAGTTCTTAATTGTTAATGGTGGAATACTGATAGTGGAGTAGCCGCCTTTTGAATCTTAGTGAAATTTGATAGAATTCAACTTTCAGAAATTACCAGAAAGTATATTGGTGCCATTCACAGAGGCAATAATCCACACATGCAAAATTCCCTCTAATAGTGAATGCAAATGTCTATAAGGTATCATAGAATGAATAGGCAAAAGGATAAGCTTGTAGCTAGCACATGCTGGTTCTGAGGACCAAACCTGGGATCTATTGATAAATTGCAACTTCAGGAAATCTCTGGATTATTTAGGGGTGTATTTTCCCTAAGACACATCCTGTGATGTTATTTCAATTGCAAAGGAATAAAACTTAATTCAGAGTTATTTTTTTTTAAAGAGAGGTCTTGTTTATTTTTTTTTTTTCTTCTGTGCTGTTTTACAGACAGTCGTCCCTATGTGTTTCTCATGGCCCGTGTTCACCCTGGTGAAAGCAATGCCAGTTGGGTAATGAAGGGGACCCTGGAGTTCCTTGTGAGTAGTGACCCCATTGCTGATCTCCTGCGGAAATGTTTCATTTTCAAGATCGTGCCCATGCTTAATCCTGATGGAGTCATCAATGGCAGGTGAGTTGTGACATGTGTCTATTGTGGGGTTCTGTTGGGTGGATTTGCAGTCTTTAATCCTGAGTGCTGGAACCATAGCAAAGTGTTGAGGAATAACTTTTCTTAAGCTACATTCTTCCATCTGCTTTTGGGCCAAGCTGTGCAAATTGAGTGGTGCAGAAACAAAACAATCCTTAGTGACAACTGAGTTCAGTTCTACACATATTAATTTTGGTTTGGGATGAGGGGTTCAGGGGGAGCAGCTTGGGCTTCTCTGACAGTCTCAAGTCTGTGACTAGGTGCAGTTGTGTCTTTGTGATGCTATATTCGCTGGGGCTAGAGTGTATGGGCTGTTTAGGGTAGCTGGATACTACCCCAGAGTATTCAGAGCCTCTTTTGGCACCAAATGCTTCCTTGAACCTTCTAGACTGCAGAAGCGAAAAAGAAAGGTGGTGGCTTCTTCCCCCTCCCCACTCCCTCCTGCCCTTTCTCTTTTTCCTTTCACTGCACTTAAGGCTTCTAGCAGATGGAGGGCTGAAGGGAATGTCTGACCTTTTTTCTCCAGCTGCCAGGAGTGAGTGTGGCAGAAATGGGACTCTTAGGAGGGAGGATGGTGACACGTGAATGAAGAGAACTACTTGAGACCATGCAATGTGTTTTGCCTTCCCTAGTGCAAATATGCTTAACCTCTAGTTAAATATGGTGATGAATGAAAAAAGTCAGGTAAACATTTCATGTGAGATAGGAGGAGAGAGGAACAGGGACTTAGCCATGGCTCTATTCCTGATGGTGGAGCCTGGGAAGGGAAAGAAGCATTCCTTTACACTTGAATTCAAATGCTTTTATTCTGTGAAGCCTCCTGTGGCCCAGATATTATTCTGGTTTCTTCTCATGTGCATTTCTTGTAGTCTTGAGTCCTCCTACTCTGAGAGTAATTCCTCTGTTCTGCACCGGATGTTTACTGGTGGCCTTCTGGAGATAACCATGCACATTTGAGGAAGGCAAATATCTTTCAGGCTCTTAGTGTCTATATGTGCATATGCAGATTTATTTGGTTATTTAATGTACCGCCTTGTCCAGGTTGAAATGCCCCAGTAATTTCTGCCATCTTTCAGGTCAGTGTTATGAAGGAAATTGTTTTCTGAGGAAACTGGTTCAGCAACCATAGTGCTTATAAGAAGATGCTTGCTAAATATTTTTTACATCTTTAAAACCCATTTCACAACTCATTTCTCGCAAAGCATTTCTTCCAGCAGCCCAGCTGGGCCCCTTCCCTGACTGTTTCCCTGACACTAGCATAGCTCAGGGGAAAAGTCCTCATCCCAGCAGGGCACCACACCACCACGCTTCATAACCCTTGTACAGCAACAAGATGATCAGTGCTTTGGTGTTTGCTTTGGCTAATGTGATGTGAAAGTTACATGTGGAGAACGTTCCTTTAACAAAGACAGGGCTCCAGGTGTGTGTGGCTGATCTGGGAGGAGGCTCTCTCTTTCACTTCAGTCAGTGCTCTGAGAATCCACTCCTGTCTGTCCTTGATGGAAAAAATTGCAGCCCTGTCACTGGTGCTAAATGGAGACAGCCATGATGTAGGTGTGCATGTACAAGTGGGGCTGTTATCACATAAAAATATAGATTACTCCTAAATATTGCAGCTCATTTGACTTTGTTCAGCCCAGAGAGAACTGGTGAGCAGTTCTGTTACGATGTGTGGGCATTCTGCAACAAGACAAGTTAAAACACAGGAAATTCCACCTCAGCTTCTCTTCTTAGGATAGCACAGCACTGGAACAGGTAGCTCAGGATGGCTCGAGGACATTTCCAGAAGAGAAGTCTCAAAGCCTGCCTGGATACTTATGCAGAGAACTAGTGATGCTCTTGTATGTTGGCTCTGATGTGCAGCCTCCTGTCAGCAGCCTGTTGTCACAGCTGTCCCTAGCATCTGCTTGAACCTGTGTGCCAGCCTCACACACACCTGGTACTCATACGTGTGGGCACAGTCACAACATGGCAGTCAACACTTTGTGAGTTTGGCTGTTCTTCTCCAGACATTGCAGTTCTAGATAAATATTACTATTCATTACACCTAAATTTAGGATTATTAATTATATCAGTATAACATAATTTATATCACCATAAGCATCAGTAATAGATGATGCCAAATGCTGATGATCCATGCTTGCCAACTGTGCCTGTTTGATGAGGGTTTCTCCCTCTCCAATTCCCAGAAGTGTTAAAGCAAAAATGATTGGCCTTTCAAGATCGTTGATCAAGCAAGAAGTAGATGCTTCTGAGAAAGTGATTTTGTTTTTAAAAAATAGCTCATGTGCAGACTGTTCTTAGATTGGTCAGTGGGACGACAACTTTTGAAGATACACAAAATATATAGACAATTTCTAACTGTCCAATATCTCAATTCTCTGAGTTCATGTCTCACTCCTATGTTGTCATCTTCTTCCCCTTCTTTTTAACACTTCCTCTTTTTTTTCTTCTGCCTGCCCTTTTCTCCCTCTTCCCTCCCTGCTATTGAATCAAAGAAGCTTTTCAATTAAAAGAACTTGATGCATTTTTTAAAGGAATTGAACCAATCACTGAAGATGGGAGATGTTGAGTCTTTTTTTTTTTTGGTAAAGGGAGATGAATTTTTTGGAAACTGTGATTTCTTCAAAGCCATGGGGTAGCTATTGTAGCCACTAGGAAGAGGAAATCCTGATTTGCATTTTGGATTATAGCCACAAACTATTCTTTATCTGGTTTAAAAGCACCCTGTTCCCTCCTGCACCTGCCCTCTCACAGCACAGGCTGAGGGAGCTTTTCTGCTGCTCAAATGTGAGGCAGGTGAGATGCTGGTTTTCTTGTTTTTCCATTAATAATCACTTCCACTTTATTTAGGCTATTTATTCCATCCCATTTTACTTAACAGGTTTAGTTCATTACCTCTTAAAATCCATCAGAGAAGAGCTTTACCTCTTTGATAATTGCTGAAACGGAGAGAAGGAAGGGCTTTTATGGATGTTTCTAGAACAGATTTCCTCTGCACACTCTGGAAAAGATCCAAGAGGAAAAATGTGTGTACTTCCACTTTCTCTTTGGAATCTGGTCCTTTATTTTTTGAAGGATGCTCTTTAGGGGAGGGCCAGAAGCATGTTTGTCTCTATAACCAAAACACACTAGTTGTATGGCTTCTCTCCTATATTAATGCTTGTTTTCCTACACTGAGATATTTTGTTCTCTGGTCAATAAGAAGCAGAACTGAAAAGGGACAGGAAAATAAAGAAGCCAGCCTAAGGAGTCAGTTTATGATTCAGAACTGCATCCTCAAGGAATAAATCTTAAGGTGATGTGATGCAAAACTGCACAACTGCAAACATTCCTCCTTTCCTCCCCTTTCTTCTCTGTGCGGCTTCTCTGTGGTTAGAGGATTGAAGAGGAGTTTAATTTTTAGAATCTATCCATGCATAACAGAACAGGGTCCATGCACTCTCCCAGCATACTCCAAAGGCTCTCTCCAAAGCTGATCTACAATGTGTGTATTTCTCTAAGGAAGGCTGGGAAAGGTGCATTTTCCAACTACATAATTAATTCCTGCAGTGCGAATATTTGTAAGAGAGAGAAATACAATAGGATTAGTGTGCTGCTGTTCTTTGGCAGATACTCTGTGGATCTGTCCCTCCATGTTGACTTCAGCAGTCCTGTGTCTAATTGGCACCATTATCTTGAGAGTAGTTGGGTAGATGTCAAAGCCAAGTGGTGTACCTGTATAAAAGTGTATTTAAAGTGATACAGCCCATAGTCAATGTGCTCAGAGTTGCATATTGTAAGGTGGCATATTTACATGCATTGATACTTTCCTCAGGAGTTCAGAGGTGATGAAAATGCCAGCTCTTGGGAGCATCTGTTCTGGCTTGGTGTGTGGCTCTGGAATTACATATAAACATTGGGTGAACTTTCCCAAAGCAGAGTAGAAGATTTCTCAGATATTTGCTGTTCTGTTGTCCTTAGTCAAAGGCAGTGATCTTGGTTTGAAGGGGAAGTAGAGATGATGGAGAAGACTGAGCACTTCTCATTGGACAGCTTGGTGTTCTCCTTAGCCAGGCCAGTCTGAAGGGTTTGAATATCTGTAATGCTATTCTCTTTTTTTTCTTTTTTTTTTACTGCAAGCCAAATAACCTCATTGCTCTTGTCAGTCTTTTGCAAGATCCCCCTTACCAGAGTTTTATTGTTTTGGGAGCTTAAGATAGCAAATGTGGCTAGTGAGTGCACAACACGAGATAAAATATGAGCTGCAGTATTTCTCTCTTGCCCTGCACTGTGAGCTTTTTGGAGCTGTTGGAGGTGCCAGAGATACTATCAAGGCCCTGTGCTGATGTGCCAGTCCATCCTTGCCTCTTCTTCTGTGGTAGGCATCTAACTGCAAATGGCTGCACCCCAGGACTCTCCCTTCTGACAGTGCTTCCAGTACAGTCTTGTTTATTTCTTCCTTTATCAGCTGGAGCTGCTGGGCCTCCTGAGTTATTAGCTTTGTTCACTCATTGTCAGTGTTTCCTCCTTTGTAAATATGCCCCCATACGTCTCTTCTCCTGAGGAATATGCTTTCTCTTCTATTTACTGCTTTTCCCAAGTCCCCACCTCCTCATCTCTCTCCACCCAGTGGCCCAATAACAGCCAAGGAGATAAATAAGCTACATAACTCTTCCCAGCTATTATTTTTTGTTGTTATTGTTGTTGCCCTGCATGGTAATATATATAATAACAAGGAAACAAATCTTATTACTAAAGTAATTACAATAAATAAAAAGCCTGGAGGGGAGATGAGGGAAGGGTCTGTCAGGGGAGTGATTGCAGTAGGATTTTTAAAAATTTAATTTACTCGAGATGTTCTCTGCTACTTTGTTGATACCCTACTGAGAGGGGCTGTGACTAATTAGCAGCCAGCTGTTGTTCCAACACCCTCACCTAATTTATTGTGTGACAGGGACTCTAAAACAGTAGCTTGTCTGCCATTGTTGTCTATGGGGCTCAGCACCAGCCTTGTGTCAGTGGCTGGCTTTATTGTTTGATGGTGTTTTTTCTCCTGGAAGATGAATAGCTGAAGTTTTAGGTGCTTTGCTTTGGATGCTTTTATATTCCAGCATATATCCCATGTGCTTCCAGGAGTTTAAGCAGGAGAGTACATTCAACCTACTGCGTTATAGCTGCTTGTCCCAGCATCCAGACTAATAACAGACCAAGGAATTGCTCATTTTTAACAAAGTGCCCAGACTGTACCACTGTCTGCGTGCTTTGGAAGACAAAAAAGATTTGCAGTAGAAAGTCTGGTATGGATAGGGTTTTATGGTTTGTTAAGCTCAAAATTCTGGGACCTCATTTTCTTGCTTACAGGTTTTTTATGAAAGTATTGCATTATTGCTTGCCAGTAGAATGAAGTACCGTCTGTCTTCTGAATTGTCATGAAAACTAATTAGTTAATGGGCATATTAAGAACTGGAAGGATTTAATGCATTCTCTCTTGTTTCATTACTCTTCCAGTTGCCAATTGTGAAAGCATGTACAGCTTTGTAAGGCTCTGAAAAAGTGAAGGAACCCCATGAGTTGAGGAGTTCTTCCTTAGCTCTTTCACACCACATTTATACTGGTGATGCAGGGTTGCATGGAAATTTCACTACAAAAATCACTTGATGTGGGCTCAGTTATACTACTCTCCTGGCCTCCTAACCACTTACGCTTTTAGCCTGGGAAATTATTTAATTTCAGATAGCAACTACCTTATATTTTCAAATTAGCATGAATATTAGATATGAACATGATGTTCCACAGGCTCAAAAAGGAATAATTTTGTTCTTTGTTCATGTCTATTTTCCTGACTGGTGATGGGAGTTCATAATCAGATGTGTTCATAATCTTTGAAGACTTTGCCAGAAGACTGGCATACAAAGCTAGCTTTTAGTAAAGTTAATGAGATGATTGAATTATATTATTATTCTTGTTAGCTTGATTGTGTATCATTATCTCTTTTGTTTGTTATTATGCTTATTTGGGTTCCCTTTGTGGTGTGTTATTCCCATAACAATTGTGCCTGTGCTGAGCTCTATATAGAGAGAAGTAAGGAGCAGCTGGTCGCCTGTTTGGAGCTGGTGCAATAGTGGCACGGCCTGTGATTTAGGATTGGTGAGAATAAAAAGGATGCTGGGCTGTTGTTTCTCATGGACACTGGTCCTCCATGTCAACCCTGGCCATGATGATGCACTTCATGGCAGTGTCAGCTGTGTGAGATGCATTTCCCCTTCAGTATGACATTGTGGGACAGGGAAAGCATGAAGACAGGCTGAAGGAGATGGGGTTGTTCAGCCTGGAGAAGAGAAGGCTCAGAGGGGACCTTATAGTAACTTATCTGTACCTGAGGGGGTCCTACAGAAAGGCAGGGGAAGGAATTTTTAATATGATATCGGATGGGAGGACTAGAAANACATTGTGAAGGATACCTCAGTATCACCAATGCAGGAACTTGAGAGTTATATTAAAAATTATTTATCTCTTTAGATCTACCTGGAATTACATGGGAGGTAAGTACAAACCTGGCCACATAATGTAATTTTACCTAAGAAGTAGCATAATTATTACTGACTTTGAATTACTGACCTGCTTGTGACAGGCACAAAATGCAGATATTGAAGTTGAGTATTATGGAGATGAGCTAATGTCATCGGTAAAGGGGCTGTTCTGGTCACCTATCTCAAGATCCAGGTTGCTTATCCCAGTTAACACCTATTGGAAGCTACAGATTCAGAGCTGGAGTTATTATTCATAGGATGGGAAAAGAGAAGTCCACAAAATGAAATTGTAAAAACTTCACTTTTATAGATGTGGTGAAGAATGTCCAATACTTTGCTGCAATATCCCCTCTACCTGGAAAGCTGAAATTGCCTGGGAATGAAGGTTATTGTCTCTTGTAATATACCTTCATATATTACACTGTGTAATAAATCACACAGTATTTCTTTTGCTCTGAAAACTGGACGTCTCTGGAGTTCCAAGTGACATTTCACATTTTATACGACCATTCAGTCCCTATTTAAGTATTAAAACACATCATTTTTTGTGAAATATTGCAGAAATTCTTTTTTTAAAAGCCCATGAATAAAAAACTCTGAAGCTTATTTATGGTAGCATAAAGCTGCTTTTCCATGAATTTGCTTTAAAAACTTCTTATTTGGATTAGCTCGGTGTTTTCTCTGATGTTTATTGTTTCTTAACATTTTTATTTATTTCTGTGTATCTCTCTTCCTCTTCCTTCTTCTCTCTTGTAGCCTGTTTTTTAAATGTTACAATAAATACTGGCAAAATGCTGTGATAGGAGAGGAGATACTAATGGTCTTGGGCTGGAGAAATGGGCTGGCAATTGAAAATGGTGTTTGTAGAAATGAAGAGGCTTATACACAAAAATAAGGTTCATTTGAAAGCTTGTGTTTTCAAAATTGCACAAAAATGCACCTACAGGGGCCGAGTTCAAGTTGACTTGTTCACCTGTGCACATGGTTCATATGATTGCACATGCAATTAAGATAATTGCACAAGCAAATTTTGGCCCAGTGATTTCACTAAATTGCCACCCAAATTTAGAAATTCAGCCGAATGTCCCACAGAAGCATCAAGAAAATGAAAATCAGAAAATTGAGTCAATGTTGGAATGGCCAAGAGTGAAAAATCAAAGCCTCTTCTGCTGCCAAGCAGGCAGCAGTGCTGGGAGTCAAGAGGGAGTAAGGGGAAAGTGCAGCTCAAATTCAGTGCTCTGAAGCAGCTCGTGAGTTTTGAAGGGGTAGGAAAACTGAAGAGCTTTTGAGCTGAGGAGGGGAATATAAAAATAGCAGAGGTGGGACTAGCAGGGCAGAGAGCTTCAGCAGTGCTTCACCTTGGGTCTGTGTGTACTGCAAACTCTGAGGTTAGTACTTGAACACAGCCCATCTCAGTGCTAAAGTAACTCTGGTCAAGAGAGGTGATTTTAACCCTCTACTCAGCACTGGTGAGACCCCACCTGGAGTATTGCGTCCAGTTCT
>VZTY01015848.1:63132-84126 GCA_013400935.1 Turnix velox
GGTCTAGTGGGAGGTGTCCCTGCCTATGGCAGGGGGGTTGGAACTCGATGATCTTTAAGGTCCCTTCCAACCCAAACTATTCTATGATTCTATGATTTAACTATATGGCAATAGTGATTATTTATGCTGTAATATTCTATAGGAATTATGCTACATTTCGTATGGTGTAGGGCTGAGCAACTACTCCATGGCCTTTTAGAACCAGCTTCTGGTATTTTGTAAGTGGATGTCTCCTTAAATAAAATGGTGCTGTTACAGTCCATAGGACTCTTCCATGTCTGGGGAAGCAGAACACAGAAAAAGTAGTAATGAACAATGTGGTCTAGATCATAATTCACCTTTTGGATTGCTTTCACTTGTCTTCCACAAATGACAAGAACCTAAGGTATAATTATTATAACAATTGGAGAAGTGCTGCTATATTCTACCTTATATACATTATAGAAAGCAAATAAGAAAAAGGATTTATTTAAAAATTGTACAGATATCCACTATAAGGTCAGCATCTTCATGTGGTGCTGGTTTTAGTTGGTTCTGGAGGGTTTTTTTTGTCTGATCCTTTTCCTAAAGCTGTATACCTCCTCCCATAAAGTTAAAATGTGTGAGTGCAAGGATTCTTTCCATGAGCATCCACTGACAGCATCTCTAGTATTAGAGTTCTCATCTGTGCCTCTCCCCCCGTTCTCCTGTTTTTCTCACAGTTTTTGAAGGGAAAGGGGTAAGAAGTACCAGTTCCCCAGGGCACATTTGCTTCCGCTCTGCCTAAAGCAGAGATTTTGTTCCCAATTCTAGCCTCTGGTACATGGTGTCTTCTATCAGCAGTAAGGTTAATAACACTAATGAAAACGTACTACTTGAGGAATGCTTCCTGTATTCATTGTCTGTTAGTTAATAAAAGGTCATTAACATAAAAACAAAAGGCAAAGATTTTTAAAAAGTTATGATTTTTCTGTCTTCCACATAATGGTAATTGGCACTTGAGAGGATGTAAAGTGCAGAGCAGCTGAACTCTCATAAACTATTTTAATACCATTTAGAACTGAGAAGAAGCAGGAGAAGAGGAGGCTTGTGTAGCAATGTAGTTTATTGCACTAATCAGTCACTGGTACAGAGCAGCACTACCATGGTTTTAAATCCTTGCTCCAGTGGTGTGAAAAATATTGGTGGTCTCTCATCCAAGTTCCTAATAGATTTTTGGTCTGTATCATTGAAATCCCTAGTAGTACATTTGAGCCAGCAGTGAATCCTGTGCTTGGGTAGATGAAACATTAGGCAAGACAGGTCTGCATTAAACCTGTGATAGCAGAGCAGTTACACAAGGTCTGAGAGTGAAGTAGGAGCCATGGAAGATTCAAACTAAGCTACACTTAACTTGAATGTTTATATATGACAAGAATAACATCTGTGGGGTTAGACTGTGATCTCTGGAGAGGCATCAGACACTTTGTGTGCTGAATCTTCTGAGTGGGAATACCAAACCTACTGCTGTTTTGCCTAATGCCCTGCTATAAACTGATACAAAGGCTGAACATGGAAATCCTGAGTGAAGGCAGTTGGGTTTCTTTCTCCAAAATACATGTTAAACTAAGAGTTTGCTTTGGGGAATAACTTTGTGTTCGGAGAATAGGTTTTCTGATCTTGAGGAGGTGCTAGTTTTCTAGTGGAGAAGAACTACAAGTTTTTAGTCACAGTAATTTCTGTCTCTTTCCCTGACGTGCAGGTGAGGGCACCCTTGAACTGTGTAACTCCTCTATCTATCTTTAGAAAGATTTGAACAGTGTGTAATCCCATCCAGCACACAGTCTCTTTTAAATCAAATAGTGCCCATATCAATGGCTTTGAACTTTCAGACTTTTAACACTAATGCAACTGGGAATGTAAATAAAAAGGAGAATATTAGGAAAAAAACTTCTGCTGCTGTAAACAGCAGAAAGAATCCAAATCAAAGTGTATCCACTGAGGAGTTTCTTACCAAACCGAAAGCTCAGCTCTGGGGTGTTATTTAGAGTTTAGGGTTTAGACCTCTCCTATTTTTTTTTAACCTGTGTGTATCAGTTGTGATTGAGTGTGCTGAGACCAGCAATTTATCTGTTAGATCTTTTGCTGTGAAAGGTCTCAAAGTGACATAAAAAAAGTACCAACTTCACTTTCAGGTGTTACTATGCTGCCTTTGGACCGGTGCAAACTCTCACGAACTCTGAACCTGTTGTTTCTGAATGCTTCTGGGAATTGCTGGTTTTAAGCCATCAGGCAACAAGGTCTACAGCAGATGTTGCAAACTATAGAGTGATTTTAAAAGAAATTGCCTAGGTGCAATCAAATCTCCTGTGGTGTGTTGTGTTTTGTGGGTTTTTTTACCCTTCCTTAAGCATTTCATTAATCTTTGAGAAATGCATGTGGCGGCTCTATAACCATAATTTTACTTGCGTGGTCTCAAATGGGATGGTTGGTCCCTAAAGAGCCTATATCTGGCCAGTGTTAATTCTCCACAAAATGGTTGTGGTGCACTGGTGATTTTGTTATTTCTAATTCTTGCTTAAAGCTGATGTAAGCCTAAATAAGGAGTATGCTTTGAGGGCTGCCAAAAGCTGTGGTCCAGATGATATTGTATTCTATGTGTGTAAATGCATATACAATCATGATAATAGAAGCCATTTTGATCCAGATTGTTAGGATTGAAAGGATGCAGTTGTGCTTGAAAAATACATATGTATTTGCATGGACATTTACTCATGTTGGTGCTTAGGCATTTAAGTGGCCATTTTTGCTCTCATTTTCAATTATTATGTTCATCCTGCAGGAATGGATTTGTGCAAATCAGGCTCACAAACCTGCATATGTTTTGTTGTGTGCTGTCCTGAAAACGTGATGCTTTGGACTTAAGCTTGGATTGATTTATCTTGTTTTTCCCCTTGAAATTTGTATTCTAATGTGAAGAATGTGAACTGTGGTGCTTGAATGGCAGTTCTTTTGCAGCGTGCTTTCCTTTTCCAAATGGCTAACTCTCGTAATTGTTTCTGTAATATAAGCTAATATTTCCAGCTAACAGTTATTTAGGGTACTGTCATGGCAAACCGTAATTTAGCCCTGTTGCCTACTGGTCCAAATAATGACCAAGGCTTGCCCCTAGCTGAGTTATTGTTCTTTTGCTTCTTACTTTCTCTTCATACACATAAACAAGTCTGTCTTTATGCCAAACTCTGAAACAGCTTTCCAGTTTATGCCAAACTGGAAAGCAAAAGTGATATTGATTCAGAGGAGCTCCATCCTGGCTACTTCAATGAGAGACCTGCTTATAGGGATATGAAGAGCATCTTGGCCCTTAGGCTTCCTGAAGGGTCACCAGGCTCTGTCTTCTCATATCCTAACTCTATATAGAGCATCTGCTGGAACAGAGAGGATGGAGAGGTCTAATCTGACCAGAAACTGGAAGAATATTTGGACTAATGGTAGGCTGATGCTAAAAAATCTTTGAGCACATTGAATTTCCAACAAAATTGGGAAGCTCTTAGTCAACTGACTTATAAATAAATTTATCACAGAAGGGACCTCTAGAGATCATCTAGTCCAATCCCCTGCTGGACCAGGAAAATATGGAAATAATACTTCTAAAGGAGAATAGTCTTCTGTGATTCTCCTTCACTAATAGACATTGGAAAAGGACAGTAGCAATGTGAATGCCACAGAAGTAAGAGGTTTTGTCAGTAAACATTTTCTGGGGAAGAAATTTGAGTTCTTTCATATTAATAATCCTATAAAGGGATAGATGTTTATTGGTTGATTTTCAAACTATAATTTCTCTGTTATTATTTTGAAGGAGAAATGTATTTTTATGAAATGCAAATATACATAAACCGTATAACAGTGATCTGATGTATTTTTTAAATCACTTTCCTTGTGATCCAAACTGGCATATGCATTGCTTTAAGCTTGCTAGTCTCACATCAACCCATTAGAGAGCCCCTTTCCCAAACTGAAAAGGAGATGGAACTCTCAGTAATTCTCCTATATCTCATGCTCGTAGGCTACCTTTGCTTTTTCCACTTCAAAATGTCATGTTAGATTCCTGATGGAATTAAGAGATTTTTATCTTCCTTCTCTCTGCTAGACCTCTGACTTCTTTCTGGTTTTTGTCTACCCTGAAGACTTAATTTCTCACATATGTGAGACAGGGTGAAAATTAAACAAACAAGCTGGCAGATAGACAAAATGGTTCTTCATGTCTAGAAAGCTGCAATGAGCTGTGACTTAGGAATTACAGTGCATCATATTCAAACTTTTCTTTTTGATGCATTGGGGTAGCAGAAGAGCTGACAGTGACATATGGAGAAGGCCCTCTTAGCAGGATTGAGGCTGTTATGTGATAAATGACACACTATGTCAAAGGACTCCTGTTATCCATCATACTGGCTTCCTCTGAACACACTCTCACTAAAAAGAGAAGTAGGTACATGAGCAGCTGTGGGATGAGGTATGTAGGGTCAGTGGTGTGTTCAAAAGAGAAAATAAAAAGATGGAAAGTGCATATTTGTGTGGGAATTAATAGTCTCAGTTTTGAGTTTAGGATTTTAAAGTGGATTGCTGTTTAAACATTCTGAGGTGCCCTGGTTTGTTTTTTTGTCAACAATGAACCTTCAACTGAAGTTGTCTTAAAGGAGTTCAATTGAAAGGTTTCAAAACCCCACCAAGTTCTCAGTGCTGAGCAGCTAAGCTTTCTCTAAAGAAAGGCTGTTTAGTGTCAAGTTTTGGATAGAATTCAAGTTTCTTTCCCCAATAGGTCTCCACACTTTCCTTCTTCCTTCATCTCTATTAGATAGTTTGAGGTTCAAATGAGGTGGAGTGAAAGTCATAATCAGTACTTTCTTATTTAGGGTATGTATGGGCAGGACAATCAAACATAGTAGCTGGATTGTACAGTTGCTTTTATAAACATACAGGATGAAAAATACTATTAAAGGAAGGACTGGGGCTTTGATTCTGAACATACTTGATACAGAAGTATCCTCTTCAGGACACTACCTAATACTGTTTGCCATTCCAGTAAAGTAACAGGGCAGGCTTTCTCAACTCTGTGCCTTCCACCTTTGGAAAGCTTGTTGGCTTCTTATTTTAGATTTCTTCTGTTATGTCAACATTTAACTCACTAGTACCTCTTTTATTTTTTTTTTTAAATAATTCATTTCAGACTGACACTTGCATCATGTTCAAGAGGAGCAAGGGATGTGTGGCATAACCTAGGCACTTGTACATTCCTCTTTTTTTTTTTTTTTTCCATCAACCTTAATGGCTGTTTTTTTCCATACTTGATTTATGGACCTTTGATAGCTATGTAGTCTATAAACCTAGACAAGACAAGTAGTCTGTCTCTTTTGATCCCTCAACTCCTAAAAGCCTGATCCTGACTCTGCTTAAGTGGTGTTTATGTGCCCACATGCACAGTAGTAATTGGTGCAGAATGTCAAATGTCACTACTTGACATTTCATTCATAACAGTAGCATTTAAAGTAAAGGCTTTAACTTGATGATTCACCAATGGCCAGTTTCAAATGATCTTCATGTTGCAAGTGTCAATCAACAAATGAATTACTCTGGAAATAATTTAATCAGAGCACATCAGTGAACTGGCTTAAAACAATCCTTATGCTTCAAGTTTATTGCTGCAGCCTTATTGCATGTGAAATGAGTATAGACTTGGTAAAAGAATGGCTGCAACTTTCCTAGCCCCTCTAAGAAACCCATTTTTGGGCAGATGGAGTTGCAAGTCCTTTAACTGCATCTGTTCTGTAGTTAAATACAGGACTTCAGATTCCATGGCTGTTAGTCTTGTAGCTCCTGCCCAGAACAAAATTTGCTAAACACAAGCAACCTAAATACACAGATAACTCAGCCTCCTCCAACTCTCAACGCTGCTGTGCTCCACTTTATTTGACAGTGCAGCTTTTCCTTCACAAACTCTTCATGTGATGAGACACTTATTTCAGCTGTTGACCCCTATCAGTGACCCCTCACTGGGAGATCAGGTGTAGAGAACCAGGCTATTATCTGCCTTCCACTCACACATTTCTAATCAAAGCAGCCAATTTTGCTAACGCCTACAGCTGAAGTCACTGTGAGGGAGACCCGGCTGAGTACAGAGAAAAGAAGTGCTTGGAATGGTAGAGCTAGGGGTAAGAAATCCTAAGGGTAAGGCTAAAAAAGAAAAGTCTAACTGGGAGAAAAGATGAACAAGCAAAGCTGGGAGAAATTCTAAATTCCAGTTTCATATTTAATGCAAGAAGTCATGAGAACCAGTCAGCAGAGTGAAGTAAAGCATTGCTACATTCTCCATGCATCTCTCCTTGCTGCTTTAGCTTTACTACTCAAATGAATGCTAGCACTGTGTTTTGCTTATAGTATTTCTGCTTAGGTCAATTTTTTTGGAAAGTGAATAAAATCCAAAGCAGCCCTGGCAGATTAGTATTTCTTTAGATGTCATATAGGTAAATATTTACTTCATTTATGACATCTGTGATGTCTTTGTTTTCTGGATGTTGAATTATCTCTAGAATCAAAGAAGATTATTAGTTTTGAGCTCCTCAAACTGTGTTCAGAAGAAATGGTATGCAGGATTCCTTTCTGCTTTGGTCTTCACAAGTTATAGTCCAGCCTACTAGCTATCACTATTGGTGGTTGTTACCACTAACCAGGCAGTGATCTCTGATGTCTGACATTTGTGCAGTTTCTTTCCTTGGAGCTGTAGTTCCAGTTGATAATGACACTGCTTTCCAATTCTCCATCAAGGTGTGGACATATGACTTCATCATATTTGATTGTTTAAACTGCTTCTCAATAATAGGTAAATTATACCAGTGTCTTATAACCTGGTGGAGCAGGCTGGCAGTAGTTCACAGTTACAAATGATGGATTGACATCTCAGCTGGATAGTGGAGCACTGCCTTTATCTGCCTGTTTCTTTGATTTTTCTTTTTTTTTTTTTTTCTGCTTTAAGGGTCCTGTGGTCTGTAATTGCGTTTTGGGACTGATAGCATTGTATTGTTAGCCCTGGATTTGAGAACAGCTGTTGTCTTCAGTTCTTGTCTGTTTCACTGTCTGGTTTATAACTGTAGTCCATAAATTGTATTAGGATTTGTGGTAACAAGGAATGTACTAAAAATTGAGATTCTTTTTGGTATTTGTGCCACTTTGCAGAAAACTGTGAAAGGAAAAAATCCCCCACCCCATTGTCAAAGGATGAGTGTGTGCTGTTTTTCTCATCTTTCTGGGGTTTAGATGTGAGCAAGAGTTTGGCATTTTTTTCCAGGATTGTAATTGTATGTTTACCCAGTACTACTTGGATTTGCAGCATGAACTTTCAGCCAGAACCACCACTCCTAGCCATAGGAAACTGATATTAGCATCTTTTCCATTGAATGGCTGATTCCTCATTTGTAATTCTCTGCAGTAGAGCTCTTATGGAAGATGCTCTAAGCAAAGTTTTGGGTCTCTGCCTGTAAATAAAACAGCACTGAGAAACTCCCTGAGGACTGAGTTGAGTTTTTTGTCTTATGCTTTATACCTTCTCAGTTATGTGAATAGAAATGTAAATAACTTGGTTGTTTTTTCTTACTATCTCAACACACAGTATTTTTTTATCCTTGCTTTACCCCCATTGGGAGTTAGATCCAAATTTCTTTTCAGTTCACAATTCATATCTCTTTGTCTTTCACTTTTGCCATTTCTTTCTGTGTGCATGATTTTCTCTCCCCATGCAGTTCTTCTGCTCTTTTTCTCTGCTTCTCTCACACTCTCTTTTTATTTTTGTTTTGATAATCTGCTGGGACGATAGGAAGTTTCTATTTAGCATGATGTGGACCAAGAAACTTCAAATATTCCTGGTGTCATTACTGATGGGGACTATTTTGAGCTCTGTTCACTGTTGTTTCCTGTTAGTAGGGAGACTATTTGAAAATAGTTGATTTTCTCCAAAGAGAAATATCACAAAATACAGTAATTTGGAGATGCTGGTTCCTACACAGTAGATAGAACAGCTAGAGAAACTTATAAGCTTTTCTCAGATAGATGGATTATTATATAGATTTACTATCCAAGATCCTAGCAGTTATTTAGGAAATTATGAGTCTGAGAAGATGTAGTACTGATAGAAAAGGCATATTCTTAGTGTTGGCTATTTCCAGTGCACCATATTCTAGCCTGCCAATATGTCTGGTTTATCTTTCTATCCTCCCTATGTTGCTCTGACAATATATCCCAATATTGACCTGTGAACACAGCTGTGTCACTATGGAATCCATCTGTGCTGCCATCTGAGGCTGCCAACTCTGGCCTAGCAGCTATCCTGCCTTCATAAAGTAATTCTACCTTTCCTATTCAATAAAATGGGCAATATCATATTGCTTAAGTAGCTTTGCTCCCTGTTGGCCTGTGCTATTACAGTATTTTCCCCTATTACTTATGTGGAACTGTTTCATATTAAATAATAGAGAGTATTAAATGATCTCATTATTAGCATTCAAGAATCTTTAGTGGAGCTTAAACTCTCCTAAGATCTGGATCTGGCTCAAATCCTACTGAAAACATTCTTGGGTTTATATCTTCCAAGCCATTGTTTTCATTTCTATGGTAATTTTCCTTTGTCACCAAGAAATAACAAGCAATGCTTGTAAATTTTCTAGCTAATAATTCAGTGATTACAATGTTGATGACATATTGTGTAAAAGAGGTGTGTGAGGGGAAGTATTAGAGAAGAACAGCTGTTAACTTTGAAAATGGCTGCAGATCTCTTTGTTTGTCCTTGAAACACATTTGGCTGAGTGAAGTGGGATTGTTTCTAATCACTTGTTTTAAAAACCATGTTAGTAATAATCCATTTATCTGCATTTACTGATGGAAGGGCCTCTGGATTCCATGTCATTCTGTAAACAAGTCTGGGGTTTCACACTCAGTACCTGCAATTGATGCCACTCATCTCAAGTAAGTGAAATTCACCTCAGCAAGGTAGGAGAAGGTCTTAAAATCATTTAAAAGCCACACTGTTTTTTTTATATTAGATAAAATTTACTAGTAAATGCTTCTCTTAGTAGAGTGATATGAACGGAACTTTTGTCTTTGTGGAGCTGCTTGTAATGTACTGGTCTTGCAATCTGAGCCTGAAATGTCCTGACTAGCCATACAAAATAGGCAAACAATGGTTTGATTGGGTTTTTTTGTTTCCCCTGTTTGAGGAAAGGGTGAATGTATGGATGGATGGTATTTTTTGTAGCATTGTGGGAAACATTTCTACAGCCTCAAATGTATAGTATAAGTTGATCAGTACAGGGACCTTGGCTTATGGATGAAATATATTGTCTTCCATCTTGCTGTAGATTCACACTTGCTCTGATGGAATAAGTGAAGTCACTTTGCTGTCTGACAGTGTAACTGGAAGCATAACCCAACTGTGATGTGTAAATTGTTCCTGTTTTCTTTTTTAACCCCTGTCTTAAGAACAAGCTGTCAACTTTATCTGTCAACCAGTCAGAATCTGGCAGTGAAACATCTGGCTAAAACATCTGATGGTAGAGGAAATGAAATCTGCCTCTCTGCCAACAAGTAGCAAATATTGTCTGTGTAGGGTTGTAATGGTGAGGAAACTCCTTTTCCTTTGGGAGCAGGAGAAGAAGATATGTGCTGTTTCTTTCTTGCTATGACAGCCTGGGTAGACAGTCATTAAAAATGTAACCCACAATCTCAGCTGTAATTGCAAGGCACAGCTTCTCCAAGTGTTGCATGGTTATTTCCTACATGGATATTCTGGGCTGAGTTTGAAACATAGATAAGTGATCAGGTTAATGGAACAGTGAAGGTGTATTTGCAGTTGCATGCAGAGAGCTAAATAATAATAATAAATCACTAAGTAAATAAATAAATAAAATAGAAGCAGCTCTCTTCTCTGAATGCGATTAAGGGGCTGTGTCCATTCAATCAGTGTAGTTGCTTTGCATTTGATGAAATCCTGAGAAGTGGATGTAAGTAACACTCTGAGAACAGAGTTGACTCAAATGTCCCTTTGCCATGATGGGAAACTTGGAATGAACTTTGACTCAACTCACTGAATTGAGGTATCCGAGGCCCTCAAGTTACTTTACGCATATGGAAATGAAAAATAAGTTCATCTGTCTGTCCTAAGCTTTACTTTTGACACTTTTTCTGCTTCAGGAAGATTTGCTAACCTGCAAGAAATATGATTTGACTGAATCGATTCTCACTGTTACTTTATTCAAGTGGCATTTTCTGAACTGCTGCTCCAGCAAGATTCTGTTTGTGTCTTAGGGGAGGAGAGCTCACATCAATAATAAACAGTGGGATCTTGGAGCCTAAAAATATCTACCCTACATATTTTTTGTGGGATATAAGTATAATTCATGGCATAATTTCTGATGTATGCAAACTTATTTACCTTGTAACCTGTTCAAAAGCATTGCCAT
The DNA here is from genome assembly GCA_013400935.1 of Turnix velox. Classification (NCBI taxonomy): domain Eukaryota; kingdom Metazoa; phylum Chordata; class Aves; order Charadriiformes; family Turnicidae; genus Turnix; species Turnix velox. Next base: position 73,596 of record VZTY01015848.1, read on the forward strand.
TGCTTCAGATAACATCCCTGCTTAGTTGGTAGATCAGAGTGGAAGTGGGCAAAGAGAAGAACATGGAAGACAAGACCCCCTGAGGCACTCCAGATGAAACAATGATGTAACTTGTCACTGAGTTAATATGGGAAATTGTGGGTAACTTGCTATGGACCATTGTCCTCTGGAGTAAGATAATAGTATTTGGCTTTATTAGAGTAAACAGGGATTTTGAAATCAATGGTGACAACAAATCAGTTAATACTGACTCATCTTGTTCCATTTGTAGGCCAACAGCAGAGATCTAACTCCTGCTTGTGCTCTTACTTTCACAAAGAGAAAATTTAAACTGTGTATTGGAGATTACACTGGCATGGGGAAAAATATCATCCCTTTCCTCCCAGATTCCATATAGGTGGTTGTTTTTGATAGACTTGAAAGGCTGCCTGAGGTAAGCAGGGCTGGAATCTAGCATCTTTATGCCAACTCAAGATAGTGAGCTCTACCCAAAAGGTAGTGCCAGTAGCATGAGTTAGGACAGCCCTGTGGCATCCTTTTCTCTTCTCATTGCCAGGCCAAACATCCATTTTGGCAGTGCTGAGGCCAAATCCTCCCATTCCAGCAGCTCTGTGGTGTCAATGATAAACAATCTGCTCATAATGGCTTGGCATTCTTTTTTCTAACTGTTGCTGCAGAAGGAAATACATCTTGAGTGGTGTGTGCCAACAGTGTGTGACAACATTAAAGCTCACTCCAAATGGAGCTCTTCATCCTTGCTTTGCTAGTAGACAGCAAAGCAACATCATTGCATCTAAACATCAAATGTGCTTGACTGGGACATGGTAGAAAAGAGGGCATAGCCAAAAGCCACAAGAGAAACAAAACTATCAAATATATGTTGTTTTGAATATGTGTTAAGCACTAAGTCCTTTTATCTTTGTCATTGTCTTCTGATAGACTTATCTGGCAGCTGCTGAAAGTGATCTGTCCAACATCGAGCATGTAGGGTGTGCCTTTTAATATAGAGGAAGACATGACTTCGTAGTGTTGGATATAAGAACCAAGCTGTTCATTCATCCTTAGCTTCTGTGAACCATCCAATAAAGTATTTCTTGTGGACAACAACCACTACTGCATGTTATGGAAGACGTGAAAATTGTCCTCACTGACAAATGTGAGCAAAAGTCTCCATCCTAATCTTTAATCATTGGAAAATGGCTCAGAACTGGAATCATGAAGGTTTTATACTTCCTCTACTTAGAAATTTGGCAATTCTTTAGCTGTTTGAATACTTAATATTTAGGAAGTCGCCTAATGACCTCTATCTCTGATGGTGTAAAATCATATTCTGTGATCTCTTCTAAGCAAGTCACATTCTACCCACTAGAGCTGAGAAGTGCTAGACTGAAACCATGCTAAGCAATTTCAACACCCACAAAATTTATGTTTTACTGATGTTTACAGGCAATTGCAGTTACTGCTTTTCTGTAGACAGCAGCTGGAGGCTGATGGCAGGCCAGCTGCAGCCTGCCACAGGCACCACTGGAGTGCCTGCATGGATAAAAATGATAAAACATCCAGCCCTACAGTTGCCTAATTGCAGCTGGGATTTTGCAGCTGTGGAGTCACACCATGGGTAATACATTCAATGCTGCAATTCAGTGAATGTGCTTTTCAGGCCAACAAATTTGCCTTGTGAACTGAGAGTTGCAATCTGAGAGAAATGAATGCTATAGAACTAATTGTTCTCTTTTTTTTAAAAAAAATAATTTTTTTCCTGGTTGCATTCCTTATTTGCTCTCTACTGGTGTAATTTTCACTTCTCATGAACAGAGATAAGCATCCTTGATGGCATCAACCTTTGAGGACCACTAAGTAATTGCTTTCCTGGCTGTGAACAGCTTTAAGAAAAAACAAACCCAAGATTATGAAAGTTTTGCATTCTTTTGGATAATTTTTTTAAAAATTTTTCTCTAATGTTTACTATGCAGTCTCAGACAAGTCATTATACTTTTTGTGGTCATCTTATCTATATAGTGATGGGAGTAATACCTTAAAAAGCTCTTTGGGCTTAGTTTAATACCATTATAATTTAAATATCCAAGTATTTATTTCAAAAAAGAGATGTTAGGAAGCTCTGACTGACCTTTGAAGGACCCTTCCAACACTATGATTCTGTGTTCCTTTTGAAATGGGGATTTCACTCTAGAAATTAATTTACTATGCTCTGAGGGAGTGTGGGGGATGATTGATTAAAAACCCAATAATTATATATTTATTCTGGACATCAGAAAATGGTAACAAGTATAACTAGATTGGTGTACTTTTTTGCCTAAGTCACTGGAAAATTTTGGGGATCAGATGTGCTGACTGGCCAGATAATCTGAACAAAATCTTCATCAGATTTCTGGAAAACATTGGATTTTTTAAGAGGGTGGTTGTAACACTGTTATATCTTAAAAAACAATGCTTACAATATTAATATATTTAGCAATTTACAACAATAGAAACAGCATTATTTATTACACTCTGTCATTGGAATGAAGCTGGTCAAGAAGGGTGGAGAAGACTGGTTGAAATTTCAGCTAGATCCTATTCTATAGGTAGCAGATGACTTCACTTACTTATAAATATTCCAAAAAGAGAAGACATGAAGCTGAGAAAGCACTAATTTAATCAAATGTATTTGATTTGACAACTGAACTTTGTTGCCTTATATGTAGAAAGAAGACAACTTAGATCTAGAGTCTTTCTTAAACTATTCTTCATTCCTCACTGTTTTCACTGTCTTGGTCAAAATAATTGGCAACCTTGTGCAACCTTTATTCCCATTGATCAGAATGGCCTACTTGAATTTTCACATTGATTTTTGACAGAGATATTTCTGTGAACTTATGCATATTGATTAAATGTTATGCAACTGAACCCGTAATCTCTCTTGGGTCTGTGAATGGTAGGGTAGCTCAAGGAACAAGGAGTCCTGAAGAATTTCAAAAAGAGAAAACACTGTTGGGTATAATGCTTGAGTGTCCTAGACTGCATCAAAAGGAGTCTGTCCAGCAGGCCATATGAGGTGACTCTGCACTTCTTCTCCACTCTGTTCACACCTCACCTTGAGCCTTCAACATAAAAAGAATGTGGATGAATTTGAGCAGGTCCAGGGGAGGCCATGAGGATGATCTGATGGCTGGAGCATTACTATCAGGACAGATTATGAGAGTTGGTGTAGTTCAGCCTGGAGAGGAAAGGCTGTGGAGAAACTTTATTGCAGCCTTTCAGAACTTCAAAGGGACTTATAAAAATATGGTAATAGGCTTTCCAGTAGTTCCTGTTGCAAGAGGATATGAGCCAACAGTGTGCACTCACAGCCAAGAAGGGCAACCAAATCCTGGGTTGCATCAAGAGGAGTGTGACCAGCAGGTCAAGAGAGGTGATTTTACCCCTCTACTCGGCACTGGTGAGACCCCACCTGGAATATTGTGTCCAGTTCTGGAGCCCTCAACACAAGAAGGACATTGAGCTATTGGAGAGGGTCCAGAGAAGGGCCATGAAGATGATCAAAGGGTTGGAGCAACTGCCCTATGAGGACAGGCTGAAGGAGTTGGGGTTGTNGTGTCCCTGCCTATGGCAGGGGGGTTGGAACTCGATGATCTTTAAGGTCCCTTCCAACCCAAACTATTCTATGATTCTATGATAATGCTTTTAAACTAAAGAGAGAATAGATTCTTACTAGGTAGAAGGGAGAAATTTGTTATACTGAGGGTAGTGAAACAGTGGCATAGACTGGCCAGCGAGGTGGTAGATGTCTCATCCCTGGAAATATTGAATATGATGCTGAATGAGCTTCTGAGTAACCTTATCTATTTGTCCCTGCTTGTTGCAGAGAGTGGACTAGATGAAATTTGCATGAATTGTTGCTTCTAAGCAGTATCTGAATATTGGTCTTCAGTAAACAGTTTTGATAACCTTCTAGTTCAAATTTGGAGTTTCTAAGGAGTTTCTCCTTAGGGGCAAAGATATGATGGGCTTTGCAGTACATCTGTGCTTTCACCTGTAGAGTATGAACCTGTATTAACAATTAAAACAAGTTCACCTCTTTTATATAGATAAGCAAACTCTCCTCTCCCATGAGGAGGTTAAGAGAAGTTTACTGTCTAGACAGAGAAAAAAATGTAGCCTTCAGTCGTTGATCTCTGTAAAGATAGACCACATGGTCCTATCCTTTGGTTAGTATCTGAGTGTGCTGGGTTAGATTAGCTAGCAGATATAAATTGCTTTCAGTGGCACCATATCAATTTTTACCCATGGGCCTTCTAAGTAGAAGAACTATAGCTGTAAATTTCCCTTCTATATGTCTTACAGTAAGTGATGGAGAGGTTGTATTAGAGCTCTCTTCTTTTTTCCTTTTCTTCACGTCTAAATAAGGGACTCTGTCAGGCTGGTACTTTGTCTTCTACTTTCCTATGAAATATTTCAACTTTTGATCAGGGCCTGATATTCTTAGCTCACTGGAAAAAGATAAAGATTTTTGAACTCTTTGCTACTAAGATTGGATGCTGATCATTGATTTTCTTCATGAGCATCTTCACATCTACTAATCCCAAAATATTCACAATTCATTCTCCTTTAAGAGGTTATTTCTCTGTTTTGTTACATAAAAAGCAAGTGTGTAGAGGGGGTGGAGAGGAAGAGCTAAGGGGGAAAAAAGCCACAAATATTTAAATAAAGCACTGTATTCTCATTCTAGAATATTGCTGATATCTTCTGATGCTTTAAGTTTCCTGATTCAATTTAAAAACAGAGTTAAAAATTAACTGCAAGGACCATAAATGAGTTGCCCCAATCCAATTTATTTTCTTTTAGGAAGCTAGTTAAGAATATCCTGACTTTGGAAGATGCTGAGTGCTTGCAACTCTGTTGAACTTCAATAGATAGTGATGAGGAGCTCCATATTTTGTAAAATCAGGTCATTTATTTCAGTATTCAAGTAACTTCACTTTACAAATCTGTTTCAAGAGGGAATTTTTTTTTGATCATACTAGTCCCAATTAAAATATGTCAATTGCTATGCAAAAACAGCTTAGACTTTTTTGCTCACACAAGTATATATGAATCACTTTCATAAATTTGTGCCTCTTGTGCTCTAGTTTTCCTTTACTAGAAACTTCCAGCAAGACTTTACAGTTAAAGTGTTTGCTATGGTATGTATTGCAAATCTTTCAACCCCTTGAGATTCTTATAACATTTTTTGTAATTTTAAATTTCTCTGTGCACCCTGAATTTTCAGTGCTACCTTTCCTAGGTACATAAATGAATTCTCTTAAACTTTTGTCCAAATTTTCCAAGGGGTTGTGAACTCTCTGGAGAATTTGGTTACTTTTTTTAGTTTTGCAGTAATTCTATCTGTTAGTGTGTGTTATATGAGTATATATTTGATTTTTTTTCCTGAATGTTTTGCAGATCTTTGCAAGCCCATCAGGTTTCTCTAGTGGATACTTTATTTTAATAAGTGCGTATTGAATGCTTCGTTTAACTTTACTGTTGTGAAGTGCCCAGAGACACTGTGCTTGGATGAGCAGTTATGTAAGTGCAATTTGTTTTAGTTTTTTGGTATCAGAATTAGCATTCAGCTGAGATTTGAAGGCTCATAGTGCATGTGCGTGGGGGAGAGTAAACAAATAAAAAGGAGCTTAGTGTATCCATGGACATAACCCCAAACTGATTTCCTTCTCCGTGACTGCTTGCTTTACTCTCTGGCAGATCAGTCCCTCAAATGCCCTTCTGGCAATGCTGGGGTGGCTGCTGCCTGATCTCTGAGGATACACTGAAGGATTATCCTTATGTTATCACAGGACTGAATTTGCTGCAGGATGCACAATTGTTTTCTTTCTGTGTCATTCTTCTCTCTTCCCCATTTTCTCACTCTCCCTTATCATTATTTGATAATTTTTTACACACCATTCCTAGGTAGCAGTTGCTTTATTGGTAAAGGTTCATTGGCTACAGGCTGGAGGTGTTCATAGTAGCAACTGCCAGGTCTCATTCAAATTCATCATTTGTGTGACAGTCCTAAGACTTTGGCCAGGGCACTGTAAGAATTCAATCTTTCATCAACCTTCAATTCTTACAGGTGAAGACCCCTACAAAAAAGGGTTTATTGGAGGAGATGGTATAGTCTTTTATAAACAGGACAGTCCTCAGAAGAGTGAGTGTTATTCTGAGATTCTTTTTATTTTTAGCAAGTGAAATGACTTACAAATTATTTGCTATGCTTCAGTTAACTGGAGGCCACTTTGTGCAATAGCCATTACTGGAAAGGGTGGTATTTCTAACTCACTGATCAAGCATTCCAAAGCCTTAATGTCTCCCTGAATACATGAGAGCATCACACAAAGTGTTAGCCAGTTTACTACTCTGGAGAGCAGGGGTAGAACATCTATGAGGAACATACCACTGGCAAAGAGAAGAAGTGGGAATGCATGGGGTTTTTTTGAGCTTGTTTTGGTTTGTGTGCTGTTGTGGTTGTTTGTTCTTTCATTGTTGTTTTATTTCTGATTTGACTTAGAAAGGAGAAATATAACAAGCCTGGATTTATACATGTCATTCCTGAGTAACCTGTAATGAAACATTGCTATTTATGGCAGAGAGATTATATTTGCCATGCAAGTTGCCTGTGTAGTTAGTAGAGGTTAAGTCCCATAACACCACAGTGGGAATTTCCAGTGATGTAGATATCAGCATTAATGTCTTCATAATTTGATTTGATTTACAACATGACTTGGAAGGAGTTGGGGTTGTTCAGCCTGGAGAAGAGAAGGCTCAGAGGGGACCTCAGAGTAACTTATCAGTACCTGAGGGGGTCCTACAGAAAGGCAGGGGAAGGAATTTTTAACATAATATCGGATGGGAGGACTAGAAACAATGGATATAAACTAGAGGGGGATAGATTTAGACTAGACATAAGAAAGAAATTCTTTACAGTGAGGGTGGTGAAATACTGGAACAGGTTGCCCAGGGAGGTTGTGGATGCTCCATCTCTGGAGGTGTTCAAGGCTAGGCTGGACAGGGCCCTGGGCAGCCTGGTCTAGTGGGAGGTGTCCCTGCCTATGGCAGGGGGGTTGGAACTCGATGATCTTTAAGGTCCCTTCCAACCCAAACTATTCTATGATTCTATAAGCAACTATCACAATGAAGTATTGCTTTCCATAGTTACCCTGCACATGCCTTGAGAAGGGAAGGAGTTGGCAAACTGTACTTGGTTTTGTTTTATTTGATCAGCTCCCACTCAGCATATTTCAGCTAATGCTCCTTTGTCAGAACTACAATTTACTAATGGAGGAAGTATAGTGTGTCTTCGTGTATGTCAGCCTGTGGACAGTCCCACTGTAAATCACAGCACAGTCTCGTGTACAGTGTGAGCTTCTACACTGAACTAAGCTACTTGATGACAAAATAAACCTGTTATTTTTTAGAGAAGAGACCCAGCATCTTTTTTGAGCAATGGAATTAATGAAGGAAGAAAAAGCTATGTGAACATAGTTAGCATTACATGGGGAAAACCGACTCTGCCTGATCTAGAGCAACCATCATTTATTTATTTTGGGGTTTATTATTAATTTCAGAAAACAAAAGAACACATTTGGAAGACCAATATTCCGTCCTCCTACAGAGCTGAAAATATATGTGCTCAGAATCATCTTATTTTGGAATACCACAGCCCCATTGTCATGCAGGTGTGACTTGCAGAGACCTATCCCTGCTGTTTGTTTTTATTGAGGAAGATGGAGAGGAGAAATGGGGTCAGAATGCATCCCATCATGGTGACTTCACTCTTCCTCACCTTTGTGTCTTTCTTCTTCTTGGCCTCATTCTCTCTTTTCTCCTCTTTTCCTGTCTCCATTGCCAGCTGGCAAGTCCTGCTTTGCTGTGAGCTGTTAGCTAGTTGAAGCAAGTCTGATTTCCACACAAAGCTTTGCAGGACTCAAGCTGAAAACAGAACCCCAGGTTTCCAAGCAGAGCTGGCCTCTGAGACAGAGGGGTAATGCCTTAATCAATATTTAGTTCATAAATCTTGGACATCTGAAACAGGACAAAACCTTATAGATGGTGTTGGCCAGGGTTAGGTCAGGATGATCTAGTGATAGTCCAGGAAAGATGTATTGCACAGTGTATTCTTTGTGCAGAGTTTGTCTCATTGTTAAAAACAAGCACAAAGGTTCGTCACTATTTTCTGGTAATAATGCTCCAATAATTCTGTAATTTATTAGAAAAGTATTTGGAGGAATCTGAACTTTCTGACACGCAGCAGCTGCTTTGAGACTTTTTCCCTTCCATTCTCAGTTTCAGGACTGCAAGAAAGGAGTTTTATCTCCTGGTTTCTACACACTTCTCTGCTTGTGATTCTCGCTGTTCATCTGTGGTTCCACGTTTTGCACTTCTGCATTATTTATTTTAGTTTAAGTTTTAGGAAATGATCTGCAGATTGCAATTCTTAGTACTCATTTATATGCAGAGATTGCACTGATTTAACTAACAGATTTTAAATCAACTCAGTTAATTTGATGCAACCCATATGTGAGCAATTAGCTTAAGTCAGTTAAGAATCCTCTTCTGCTATATGGATATAAGCCACATTTGAAATAAGAAACTCAAAATACAGGCATTGGAAGCAGGCTAAAGGACATAAATTTAAAGTAAAGTTTTGTTTTAATTTGATCTGCTTTCATCAGATCTCAGGCTATAGTCCTAGTTTTTTGCTGATTTACAGTTCTGTTGCATGAGTGGTTTTGCTTTTCAATAACCCTGTCTGCAAAATTAGGATTTGCTGACATTGCCTTGTAGGAGAACACAAGTCGGGCTGTTTGGAAAAATGTGGGGCTCTTTTTCTCCCTATGGAAAGCTTAAGCCTTTCTATGAATAATAGATAGCCAGAACTGTAGCCAAATCTTGCCATTTAAAAAACAGTATTTCCATTTTGAAGTGTCATTGTGATGCCATTTGTGAGTTGTTTGGCTTCCCTGTTGTCCTGGCTTTCTCCTTCCAAACTAGAGCTCCCCTGTTGCATCATAATTCTTTATCTTCCTGAACTGCTGTCATGGAGTCTTGATGTTGTATTAATGGTCAGTAGGCCCATCCAAAGCTACCCTCTGACAGAAGTGAATGAATGTTTAAGAAAACTCAGTGTGTGTTTTCCAAGGTGCTGAGACATTTCTCTGAATCAGTTCTGATATTTTTGGGTGGTGCAACTTGGAGTTTTGTCTGAAAAGTCAAAATTTTGAGGGGAACAGAGTGTTTAGTGAGGAAAAGTCAACATGTTCTGGAGAAAGTAGATGCATGTTCTAACAAAATTCATGAGTGTAAAATTTGCTATTCCATATATAACTAAAAATATTGGTTTAATTCATTAGTGCCATGTAAAGTATTTGAAGATTCTGAGAAAAATCTCTTGAGATGACCCCATCTCACGGATGGTGTCAAGAAACTGAGAAACCAGTTTTTATTTGCTCCCTAAATCCTTAATTGCTCCTTCAAAATATAGCACAATGCAGCATTGCTTGCATTTTTCTTGTAAATAACAGGGCAAAGCACAGGCAGCTGTGGGTGAATGAATTATCTGCAAATTAATAGTTACTGTGGCTGCAGCTGGAAGAAATAGAAATCTGATGGGCATCCTTTTGATGAGGAACTGGGAAGAAGGGATAACAGCTTTTGTGTGACAATGCTGTTAACCACCTTTACAGTGGCTCACGTGACCTTCTCATCTTGTTTCATTATGACATTGACAGCATTACCTGGGGTGATGCAGATCTCATTCTGCGCCTCTAACTGGTTTGTGACAAAATGTGACTTAATGAAATGTGTCCACAGAGAGAAGAGGAACCTCATAGCAGAGGCAGCTGAGCAAGGATAGAGACACAGTTACATGCACTGAGCAGGAAGAGCACAGGCTGCATCGTTTATCTTGGGGAAGCAAGGGTTGTCCATTGTGACAAAATCAGTCAGATGTAGCAAGTGAAACACTGAAGGCTCATTACACTAATTAGTATCAGTGCTCAGCTGTAGGGAAGCAAGAGGAAGCTGACAGAGTGATACTTTAGGGTAGCATTTGCCCGAGAGGAAGCATTATGTATTATGAATTTGTTAGTGCTGGGAGGGAAGAGCTGTACAGCAGCCACAGCCCAAACTGAAGCAGATCCTTTTAATGGCATCCTTAAATTGATTGGCATCCAAATAGCACATGTCATTCAGGAGATAAAATTGTCATCACCTCTGTGTGTAAGGTGCAATACAAAAAGATAAGGAAGCAGTAAAGAAATACCTTTTTGAAAGCCTAGAGATAAAGTAAACTGGGTGGTGAGAGTTGATGGTGCAAATGAAAAATCAACATTGTTTGATACTTTATGGGGATCTTTTTGGGGAAAAGTTAGCTTTCTGGTCTTGGTGTTCATCATAGAATCATAGAATAGTTTGGGTTGGAAGGGACCTTAAAGATCATCGAGTTCCAACCCCCCTGCCATAGGCAGGGACACCTCCCACTAGACCAGGCTGC
>VZTY01015848.1:84745-128304 GCA_013400935.1 Turnix velox
CCACCTCTCAAGCCTGTCAAGGTCCCTCTGGATGGCATCCCTTCCTTCAGGTGTATCAACTGCACCACACAGCTTGGTGTCATCTGTCCATATCTCCTACGAAGATGTTCATCACCTAGTTAAGCAGTGCATGACTGCCTTGGTGCTGTAATACTAACTGGATTTTTCTTTCTGGTGCAATAATAAGATGTGGTGCACATGTGGTAAGATGTAGGTAGAAGAAAGAGGTATGGAATAGGGATTGTATCTCCTGAACTCCCAGCTGCTTTGAGTATGTTGGGAAGGCAAACTGCTCTTGAAGCTGGCTCTGTAAGGGCTTTATAGCATTCCTGCTGCTTGAAGTCAGAATAAGAGTGAATCTCAGTAGCAAATTGTTAGCTGTAATAATGCTCATAAAAGTTGTTTAATTCATCATTGTCTCTATATATGCCTTGCAGCTATCCACCTGGATTTCAGTGTAAACAAGGAAAAATCTAATAACAGAACTTAAACAAAACTAGTCAGAGACAAAATAATGTTTATATTTATGATACTACTCTTTAAATTAAATTATGAGGGAGGCCTTTGCTGGTGCACATCACAGAGTCTTGTTTTGTGAAAAGATTTATAATCACGAGAAATGAAGGATTTGCCTCCTTCTCTTCCCTCTTCTCCCTCCCTCTCTCCCCCCTAACTCCCCCATCCCAAATTGCTCTGAGTTTGCTGAATGGCAAGACCAAAACACATTAATGCAAACATTTCTTCTTCCATCCTAGGCAGGAGCTATTTATAAAGTCCAGCATGTGTCTGGTTGAGTCTGCCCCATGCTGCTCAGTGGCAGTCTGATGTTTACTCGTGCCTTCTTCCTTTCATACAGATGTTCTTATCCTATACTAGTACTGCTGTCTGCTTTTAAGATGCGCAGTGAGCAGTGATGCTGCTCTCTATGTATCAGACACAATGCATCCCTTTGGATTTTATAGTTCCTTGTGCCCCAGGTGCTGTTATTATCAGTCCTGACATCATTCATTCAATATGATGGGCTCTGTCATTCTGTTTATCTGTAACGGACAGAAGACTTTGAATCATTTTATCTTCCAAGCACAGCAACATCTTCTTTTTAAAAAGTGACTTTCCTCTCTCTCCATTTCTTGTTTTCTTCCTTGTCTAATATCTCATGCATTACAGTTATCCCCCAGCCTCTTTACTCTGCATCTCCTGTTTGCTTTTGTTTTGTTCTTCTGTGTATCTACCCTTTTCTCTCTCTTCCCCACCTCTCCAGTTCTTGTACCTGAGCATGGCATTCCTGATCCAGGATTATTGCAATCAAATAAAAGGTTCCATTGACCTTATAAGCCATTAGGTTAGCACCAGATAGCATCTCTCCATCCATACACATGCTTGTGCAGAATTTGGTGTGGTTTAGTGGGGTTTTGTCCTCAAAACCAAGCAGGCTTAAGAATTAAATAACAAAGAAAACACATCTTTAGTAAAAACAAATGTCAGTCTTTGAGATACAAGATTAAAATCAAGACTTCATGAGTGCAAACAGATTTAAAATACAATTCTATCTTAGATGGAACAAGTCTGTTCTTTAGCTACTTAACCTCCTTCTCATTAACTCCCCGTGAGGTGTCCCTGCCTTCAGAGAAGGAGTCTAATGCTTCTGTAAGAAGTGCAGTTACCACCTAGTACTTCAGAAGGAGAAACTCAACCTGACTTTTGTCTGCAGACTATCAATTTCATATGCCATGTTTTCAGATTTCATTCCTTAACACGTTGCCTTGCATCACTGTGGCAGTGTGCTCTGGCCAAGATCATTTGAAAAGGTTTAGTTATGATAAGAGAATCTCTCCTTCCAGCAGCCTCATAGCTTCTCTTGAGCTGCTCTACAGATACTACAACTGCAGTCTGCTTGGAGAAAGTTTGTCCTCTTCTTGCTGTGCTCCTCTAGTTAGTTGTCCATAGGCTGATCTGCATCAAAGGATGTCCTGCTGTTTGAAGGCAGGAGGCAGGGCTATAAGAAAGGTATTGAGTTTGTGAACAAGAGAAATGCAGTTTGTTTTGAATGTGTTTGGGTTGAAGATATATAACAAATAGAATTATGGGTAGTCTAGACAGAGGCACAGAGGTGTGGGTTATATTTACTTAATGGAATTATTTTTGGCAAATGTTTCCATAATTTCCTTTGAGCTGCTACTAGTCCCATTCAGGGTGGCAGGTGGTCTCACTAATGCTGCAAAGGAGAAAAGACACATGAAATGTTTAAAGCAAATATAATAGCTTGGAACTGTGCTGTAAGAAATGTCTTTGATTTGAGTAGTGAATTTCATTAAAACCTGCCAAACATTCAAAGCCAGTCTCAGCATCTCAGTCCCTTTATTTGCTATCAGTATTTGAGATCAGCTTAATATTTTACCTGCACCCTTGGTTGCAGAGCGTAAGGGACAGAACTGTGATCTGTGAATGTCATCACTTTTAGGGAAGAGAAGAAAGGAAAGGGAACAAGGGGGAACAGGGCTGGCAGGGAGCTGGTATCCTTAAAAGTACGCAGCCTTTGGCAGTATGATGAGAGGAGGGATGGTAAAAATCAGCCTCTCATAATTTAATTAAATTTCTGCATCTCCTTAAGAGCTGTGGATGCAAGCTGCCAGACTGAAGGCTAGTATTTAAAGGTCATTTAAGTGGGTAATAATGTTAATCGTTAAAGGGACAAAGCTGTGCTTTGTCTCACAGCTCTTGTGTACACGCTGAGATTTTACCCTCCTTCCCTGCAGTAAATAGGAGCTTTCAAATGATTCTTTCAAAGTTGGATTACACCTACTGAACTAATACTAAGCAAGCAGCAGTGTCTGTGAACTGTACGGGAAGGACTGGCTTACCATAAGGACACCTCTAAGAAAAGTCAAAATTTGAAAAGAGCAACAGAGTTGGTAAATTGTGAAAGCTGTCCAAAGAGGGTGCTGTGAACCATAAAGAAGCTGTCATGCTGTATGGAACCTATGCTCACGTGTGAGTGCAGTCCATGGCTCACAGCAGAACCAAATTCTACAGTAGAAATCACCAGTGCCTGCTCACAGTCTCTACTTGGCGTTACTGTGTGTTAGTAGACTTTGATTGGGAGTTTTCCTTACAAACTTTTCCAACAGATAATAGTATTTCTTTATGAGTTCTACAGGAAATTTTTTACAGAAGCATTTAGTCTAGGAAACAGTGAAATGAAAATTGAGTTTGGGATTGGCTTGACATTAATCTCTGTATTTAATGAATCCTTTTAGGAATGGTTTTCAGTTGTCATGTTTGTGTGTTGGAGTTTTCCAGCTTTTACCATCTTATAGCAGAGGGACATGAGTGGATGGTTTGAGTAAAGGGAAGCTGGTGCCAATACCAACAAGAAAGATGGGGGAATTGGGTCTTGGATTTTTGTGAGCAGTGACAGAGTAGAAAAAGTATTTCTGTAGGTCAGAAATAATAAGACCTTTTCTTCGTCTTCTTGATGTTAAATTGAAATATGAAAACAAAAATCCAGCTATCACTCTTGCCCTCAGAATGGAAATTCTGTTATTTTTATCAATTACTGGTGCTCCCTGATACAACTGTGCTGCAAGGAAGGTATCACAAACTTATGTCATAGAAGTGTTTGGGGAAAGATGAGGTTTTGACAATAACCCTATGACTATATGGAATTGTACCTATTGAAAGAAAACACAAATTCTTGGCAGAAATACAGCTGAGCAGCTGTGGTCCTGAAGATCGGGAGAGGTGAGCCTAAAGGTAACTTTATCTTAAGAGCCACTAAGAAAAATAACAGAAGTTGTCATGTTTCACATAGAATTTTTGGCAGAAGCACCGCGGCAGCATTTGCCAACTTCCCATGTGTTAGCTATTGCTAGTGTTTTCTGATTTGCTGAAATGGGTAACATGGGAACTATGGATTATGAGGAAAGAAGGGAATGCAGCTGACAGTGAAACTGGTTTAAACCTGGAATGGATCTTGTGATGTTGCCAGAAACCCCAAGATGGCATCAGAGACCTTGTTTTTCTACATAAAAAATGTATGAAATAATCTTAGTGACTGTTGTTATTTCTTTGTCTTCTCTTCATAACTTGTTCTCTGGTTTATGCGTCTTTTTTTTAAGCATTCCTGCTTTACAACTCTTTTTCTTCAAGCATAATTTTCAAAACACTGATAATGCTGAAGATGCTACATGCACCCTAGCTGCAGTACAAGGCTCTGCCAGTACAACAGACTGTATGCTCACAAATACATTTGTACTGCAAAGCTGGATCTATCTCTGTAGTTAGAAATTCACACAATTAGGGGTTTTGGGGTTTTTTTGAAACACAATGCCACTAGAAGCATCCTCATGACAAACTGAATAGTAAGAAGATGATGAGGATCTGTCCTAATATCTCAGATGCTAGGACTAGAAACAATGGATATAAATTAGAGGGGGATAGATTTAGACTAGACATAAGAAAGAAATTCTTTACAGTAAGGGTGGTGAAATACTGGAACAGGTTGCCCAGAGAGGTTGTGGATGCCCCATCTCTGGAGGTGTTCAAGACTAGGCTGGACAGGGCACTGGGCAGCTTGGTCTAGTGGGAGGTGTCCCTGCCTATGGCAGGGGGGTTGGAACTCGATGATCTTTAAGGTCCCTTCCAACCCAAACTATTCTATGATTCTACGCTGAAGGGCTGATTCCTGAATTTTATCAGCACACCACAATTATGGAACAAATTCCAGCAAATTCTTTGAGGAGAGTGAGGAGGCTGTGATCTACACATGGTCACTCATAAGGGACATTAGTTGGATTTTATGAAAATGTGCACTGATAGTGCTGCTCCATAAAGTTAAGTATCCTGTACCACTGATCACCAACCTGGTAACTGAAAATGTTAAAGGCATCTGAGGGAAACATCTTTGCAGTACAAGTATGATATCCTTATTTAGCTTTTTATTCAGCCTTTGCAATGAAGCTAGGTAATTGTTCTACATAATGATGTAGCATGCATCAAGATCTTCTTGATGTGCTTTAGATAGTGGCATTTCTTGTGAGTGGAAAAGCTTAAATGAGATATCCAGCTCATCTCATTTAAGTACATTCATATTTCAAACTGGTCGAAGAGATTCAAGTGCCTGTCTTCAATTAGAATGAGTAGGAGTTGGATGTACTTTTTTGCTGTGGAGATTTTGAGAAGCCTTTGCCCTACATACGCTGGTTGAATTTCATAGATAGTGCAGAATTTAGGAAATTTTAGAAGATTTCTTGTATGCAAGTAGTCTTTTGATTTGAACATACTTGGGCAAAGGAAAAAAATTGTTTAATTTCAGGACTGGAATTACATGAAACTTGGGGAGAAAAGAAATTATAAAATTAATACACAATATATATTTTTGAAATGTAATATGTCCACTGGTTCATTGTGGGGTTAACCCTAGGGTTAAGAGATGTAGGGTTAACCCCACAGTTCATTCTGGTCCAATATTCAAAACCTTTGTACCTGTATTCTAATTGACCTTTCTTGCCTGAGCTTGGCAGAAATGGAAAATTTTTGGAATCAACTCTTTCTTTGCTAGTTTGTCATGTGTTGCTTTTTGATTTCAGCCACCGTTGCTCATTGAGTGGAGATGATCTGAACAGACAGTGGTTGGCACCCAGTTCCCAGCTCCATCCAACTATTTACCACGCCAAAGGTCTTCTCTATTACCTGCGCAGCATTGACAGGGCTCCTCTGGTGAGTCTTTTACAGGATCTACTGTACATGGTTTGCTTACTGTAGCTGTGTGAACAGTGTGATTTTTACAGCTAAAAAAGCATGGAAAGCATCATGTGCTGTTGTGCTTTCATCTTGCAGAAGTGTTTTGATAGTCTTGGATATTCATTATTTACTGACAATTCCAACCAACAGCTCCAAATTTCAGACTCTGAATGGATTGTGCAAAAAAGCCCATGTTGGAACATGCCACCACACAGACACAGGAAGCAGTCCTTAAAACTGGTACTGGAAGTTCATAGAGACAAGTTTAGTCTAAAATGTGAGACAGGGGTGGGATCAATTTCATCTGCTCAGTCTTCTGGCCAGCAGAATGAAAAGATAATTCTGAAAGCGCAAGAGAATAAAAGGCACAGGAAGTTCCAAATGTTAATGAATAGATGTGGATACAAAGTCTGTAGGTTGGCTGCTGATCCTTACAGTCCGGCAGAAAACATGCAAAGGCACTAAATTCTCTCAGGATTTGATGAGAAAAGCTCCAGACAAGGTGAAGATGTCTGTGAACTTCTTCAAGTTGAATTCTGGTGAGAAGGAGGTTTTAGCATTAAGACAACAGCCCTGAAGTTCAAACCTGCGGTCCGAGGAATATTGTAGAAATTCAAATCACAGTTGTGAATTTATTCACCTATCTTTTCCTGTGGTTCAGGACAGTGTAGGATCAGTCTTTTTTCACTCTGCTGTTTGCTCTATGGCCTTTTTTAATGCACAGCCTCCTTGTCATGTCCCAGTGCATAAAGCTGAATGTGCACTCAGTGCAAGTTTTCATCATTGCTGAGTGAAAGGAGATTATTGATCTTATTTCCCTCACTCACAGGCTGCATGTCAGACTTCGTAAACTGATTTTTCTTTGGCTTTGAAGAGCACATTGATTTTAGCTTATACATGCTCAAAAATGCCTTTTCTCTCCTCCAGAAAAAAGCTGGATTTCTTTTTATTTTATGTTTTTTTTCCCTTCAAGATCCCATGGAACCAAGTTCACTGATAGCCAAATGATTTCAGTGAAGTGGTTTAGTTTCATTTATCCTGGGGATGCTCAAGCACTTTCTTCAAAGCAAAGGAAAACAGCTTGAAGGAGAAAAGGAAAGAACTTTAAAGTTACAAGCCATTCAAACCAAAGCCATTTTAATTGGTAACTTCTACAGACAACAGCCTGCTAAGAGCTCTTTTTCACTTGTCTTGTGGGCTCTGAGAGCCATAGTAAGACAAAGACTAGATGCACTGTGACATCTCTGTTCTCTGCAGCACAGGCTCTGCTTCCAACTGAGAGCAGGAAACGTGGGAGTGTTAGAAACCATTTGCCTGAAAGGAGCCAAATCTGATGGTGACAGAGAAGTTCCTCACCTCTTGAACATTTGAGGCTAGGCACTTGCTATAGCTTAGAAGTTATAGCTGACAATGCAGCACACAACAGGGAACCTGCAGCTTGCACAGGTAGTCTGAGCTGCAATAAAGATTGGGATGGAGAAGACAGAAAGAACTTGGGTCCAGGAAACCCTGAGCAGAGATTGCTGCCATTCAAAGACATTGTATTGCACTTGGAAACAAGCATCTACCTGCAAGGATGTAGTTCGCTGTGAAGAATAAAAACCCTACACATGTCTACCTCATGACTGAGATTCAAAGTCCTGGCACAATATTACTAAAGAACAAAAGGAGGCTTTACACAACCACAAATTTTTTAATATGCTTTGTTTTCCAGCAGATTTTCTTGTTTTGCAGCCTTTCTCTTGCTTTTCCTTTTGTTTTAAAAGGTGTCTAGTTTTGCATCTCATGAGAAGAACTGCAGTTAGAAAGCAGTTCTTACTTTTAGGATGATCAGTGCTTGACAAATGACTTTAAATAGATAAAAACTTGCAAGTGTGTCTTGAATCACATCCCAGTGAGTGCAAAAGTGTGGGGCTGGACTTGTTTGTGTGTATTGGTGCCCCAGCTGTGTGGAAGGAAAGGCTGAAGGAAAAGACTGGTGGTCCCAAGTTTGTTTAGTGTTTACCCAGATATATCCCAGGAGAATTCCATCTTGGATGTTCAGACTACAACGTATACTTACCCTTGGCTGAATGAAGAGGTCTAACCTTCCCTTTAGAGTGAAAATGAGGCAGAATAATGTATTATGAAGAGCAATTGACTAAAATGTAGCTCTATGCAACCTGCAAATGGAATGAAATTATTTCCAGTAGCACTGACTCTGCTGTGGCAGCTGGTGACAAGCAATAAAAGATCCCATGGCCTGAAACAGCTGCAGCATTACAGAAACTGGTTTTGATTATCCTTTACCAATAGTCTCATCCCAGACTTGTCACTAAAGACTCATCTGCATGTTTCTTGAGGTGCAGAATTATAGACCTGCTACTGATCAGGCAGCCCAGTTATCTGACTCTCTGATCATCCCTGTGTGGTTTCTGATATGTAAAATAGTATTTTAGCAGATAATATATTGTGTCTTTTGTGTGTGGGTAATTCTGTAAATTGGGAGGTAATTGATACCCAGTTGAGCTGGGCTTTCTGCCTTGAAATAAGACGAAAGCTATAAAATCTTCTTTGATATTCATAGGATAAATTCTAGGTGGTACCTGTGGTTAACCTAAACTATGACTGTGTGTTGCTGATAGCTTAGATGAAATACTAGCAGGAAAAATGTCTGTCATTAAAAGATCCAATAAAAGCAGCTCTTTGGAAGGAGACATTACAGGATAATTGCACATGGTTCAGAGTTACTCCAACCCCTGCAAAATATACACACATCCTGAAGGGGCTGAGTCTCTGGGGTGTGTACAATTTTGGCTGTTCTTTTTTTAACTTTGGGAATGATGCTGGTTTTAGATTTACACCGATGAGCAGCTCTGAAGAGGCTGCCTAGTTTGTCCTTCCCTTTCTGCCTTTGCTGAGTAGCAAGGGTTTAAGTAAAGCTGGAGAAGTTTTTGCTGGGCAGGTTCACGTTCCTCAGTTATGGAAAGTGTGTGCTGCCAGGATTGTGCAGCCCCAGAGCCTGCAAAGAGAAATGGAGTTGAGCAGTGATGTAGGAAGGGAAGTTGGCAGCTCATAAACCAAAAGGAACAGGATATAATCTATGAGACAGGTATAATTGTCAAGCTCATTAGAAGCAGTGAGATGGATCCTTATGCATGTATGCCTTAGCCTTTCCAGTATGTCAACCTCGTGTTTGTCAGAGGAGCTGAAAGACTACACATGCTCCATTCCTAGATAATTAAACTCCCTGACTTGCTTCAGCTAAACTTAGTTATTGTATTGCTGGTAAATAAACATACTAGAGTAAATCTTGCCTTAGCAGTTGGTGGAAGAAGCTCATCATTCCCATCTGTTTCTCTCCTCTTGTGTAACTATTTATGTAAGAAAATATGTATTTTTTACCCTGTATTTTTACCCTGTCTCTCCATTGATCCATAATTCGTCCCACTCTTCCTATACCCATTCCTTCATCTCTGACATAAGCCCTAAAAACTGATAACTCCAAGCTTTGTTCTGCTCAGTGGTGAGTATTGGATTAAAATAACCAGTTCCTTCTCTTTAAAAAGTCTCATCTTTTCATTGACAGATTCTGAATATTCTTGATAAAGACATGGAGAATATATGTAACAGCAGTGTGTATATTGACTTCATCTCTCAAAGGGCACTGAGATTGATTATTCTTTAAGACTTGGGTCAATATTTACCTCTTGGGTCATTAAATTGTGATTTTCATTTCTATGGGAGTCGATATCTGCCTATAAAGGCAATCAAAACTTCCGCTAAACCTGGGAATGTTCCACGTGCCAAGTTTATGTGGCAGTTGACATGAAAAATGGATCCAATAGACAGCAAGATTAGACCACATAGAATGAGATTATTTGATATGAAAATTGGTCATGTTCTCTGCTTGGCTTCCAGAAATTCATGCAAAGGCCTGACAGCATTGTGTGATAAAATTGCAAAATTATAGTATCCTAAAAATTATGTAGCATAGGTTTTGAATTTAAAGAAGCCAGAGTGGTGATTAATTGCTTGGGAAAGCACAGATTTCAAATCTCATGAGTATAATGCAGGAGTTTAGGTGTAGAAAAAGCCTGACAAATTGCTCTGTCATTGTATCATAAGTTACCATGAACTCTTGGAGTCCTGAGTTGCCATAGATTCTTGCACAGGTGTCATGTTTATTTCTCCTGCAGATGAAAATGCACCAGTCTTGACTCTGAATCCTTGAGATCATGTCACATTGAATAGATAAAGCAAGATATGAGTGACTAACAAGGTTTGACACAGGTCATAAACATGACATGGTGTAAGCTATGCTGAAGAGACCTGAAAAAAAGCATTAACCCCCCCCATTAGAATCTTAATAGTGTTTATTATGAATGACTGAGAAACTTTTTCCATCTTCAAGATTTTCTCTCTCTCCCTAGGTATTCTGTGACTACCATGGACACTCCCAACGAAAGAATGTGTTTCTTTATGGCTGCAGTGTCAAGGAGACCTTGTGGCAAGCAGGCTGCATGGTGGACACAGCTGTTGTCACAGAAGATGTTGGCTACAGGGTGAGTTTCCATTGTTCCTTTCTGTAGTTACTGATGTGTCTGCACACCTATGTAGCTTGTTAAGGTAAGGCCAGCTCACAGAGAGAGGTGCAAGATTCCTTTACTCCAGAGGAGTGATGATCCAGAGATTTTTAAATCCTGTGTAGGATCTTTATGCATCAGGTATTACCAAGTGCTTGTGAGAAGAAATTTTTCTGGTATTAGAAAGAACAAATAATAAAATCGATTTTATTTCTACTACATGTGGATATCTCATTCATCAAACCATCCTCTGTATTTCCTGCCTGTCTGGTTTTCTTGTGTCTGCTTAGATGAGATCTTCCTCTTAAATGACAAATTTCTGTGAGGGGGAAAAAAAAAAATCTTATAAGCTCTAATTATAGTTTTCAAAAAGGTTAATTTCACAAAACATTAATTGTGGCCTTAAACTGACTATAAAATTATAGCTTGGTTCACTCCAACCGGAAAGAAGTTGAAGAGTCTTTCAGTTCACATCTCTGTGTAATTTTTGCTAGTTCAGCACAAATAATAATTATCCTCCCATAAGAATGCCATCTCTTCTGTGCTCTTAGTGGCATTGTACACAGCATACTGGAACTTTCCTGGAAGGAAGTGCTCCAGTGATCATGGTGAGGGGTTCCTGTGGCAAACACTGTTTCACAAAGAAAGCAGAGGAAGAGTACTTAAAGTCAGGACATCCTTTGCTGTGTTTGAATTCAGAGAGCCTGAAAAGGCTGAGGAAGGTTTGCTGTTACACAAACAGAATTCAAATGCTGCTTTCAGCATCTGGAGCCTGTCTTGAATCTGCCACAAAGAAAGCAGGAGCAAGGCTCTGAGACTGTCTGAGAATACTCAACAGTCATCTTACATCAAAGATTTTATGTTTCAAAACCTCTCTTTTGCATAAAAAGGAAGATGAGTGCCTGCTACCCTTCCTGCCTATGGGCCCCTCTTTTCCATCTTGGGCTGGAGAAAATGTATGGATAGGAGAACACATCCTCAATTGCAAACTACAGCCCCGCTCAGCCACTTCAGTGCAGTTTTCACATTTTCCTTCCTGAAGGTAGTTGGGTTTTATTCGGGTCTCCATGACTTTTCTCTCCATGAATAGGAACCAAATACTTCAAGAAAATGTTGAGTCTGGGACAGGCTTTGCCTTGTGGGGCATAGACTCAGCAGTAGTCTTTGGCAATATACAGGAGTAAGAGTCTTCATTACATTCTAATATTTGGTGGCTTTGGGTGACTTGCCCAGCACTGGCATGGCAAAGCCCAGCTTGAAGATTTGTCCTTTTGATAGTTGTTCCAGGTCTCTTTGACAGCAATCTCTGCAGGGACATCAGTAAAGAAATATAATTCCATTCTCTCCTAATGGGATCAGAGGTTTATGGACATGGTCCTGCGTGAGGGGAGTAGCTTCCTTTGCTGCTGTACGTGCTAAATCCAGCTGCGTGTGAGAAAGGGACTACAGTCACACTGCTGCATTATCATAAAAGCACCCTTTAAAAGGTTGTGTTTTCACTCTTTCAAAGTATGCTATTGAAAGATAATTAATGAGAAGAATAAGTAGAGAAGAAAGAACCATTAGTGTGAAATCCAGTGAACACTGGTAAAATGAAAAGAATATTAAATTCAGATTTGCTAATGCTTCTAAATGAGTCCTGCGTACAGAGACATTACTGTTACTTGCCAGCTTTTTTATTTAATTAAATGTAAAAGATTGACTATGCATATAATTCCAATTGTTTTAAAAAGCTAAACCAGATTAGGTATCTGATTATTGCTTTTGATAATATATATCTGTGTGTTGGTTCAAACAAGGATAAAATGAATCTTTGTATACAGTTTAACTGGATCTTATGATTGTGCTGAG
Source organism: Turnix velox (assembly GCA_013400935.1). Taxonomy (NCBI): domain Eukaryota; kingdom Metazoa; phylum Chordata; class Aves; order Charadriiformes; family Turnicidae; genus Turnix; species Turnix velox. Next base: position 96,904 of record VZTY01015848.1, read on the forward strand.
GCTTCAAAACATCTGGATAATATTGGTTTTGTGGTGTTTTTTGATTTCTCTTCAACCCAAATCCAGGAAAACCTGGAAAGCCTTCATGAAAGGAGCAAATAGAAACATTGGATGCTAGGTCTGCAGCCAGCAGTCAGTTTCAAAGATTCCTCTGTTCAGGGTGCCCACAGGAAAGGGAGCATGCTGGAGATCTTGAGAGTTTGGCTTTTGGTGGTATCAGATTTAAAATGAAATCTCTTACTTTGCTTCATTTATTTTTTAATTTGAAAAATGGAGCTCCTAGATCTTTAGATCTGTACCTTATAGAACTGATGAAGTTAATTGAAAGCTGGAGCCAGAATATACTGAAAAATGAAAATCACAAAGTAGTTTAGGTCAAAGTTTTATCATTCACATTATGCATATTTTAGGAAAATATATTATTTTTTCACTTTCAATGAAAGCAAATATTCCCATGTAGTCCCATAAAGTGGAGCTCAACAGAATGAAACTACAATTGCTCAGAATTAGTCAGTGAAACTGATTGTTATTGGAAAGTGAAATTAGCTGTTTGGCTTTCACTGCTCAAATTGAATGAAATTCAAGGGTAAGTGCCATTAGCAATAAACAGGAACTTCTAGAGGATTCCATTCAGCTCAGATGTTTAAGAAAGCTGTCATCAAGGAAATAATGAGTATCCTCATTTTGCTTGCTCTTCTCTAGATGGACCAAATGTTCTTTTGACATGTGGTGTGGTCACTATACCAGCACTAAAATTTAGACATATGCAGGTCATGTACATGGGTGTGTATATGCGTGTGTGTATGTAAAGGTTTCTCTTGTACAGTATTAATGTGTCTAGTATGTGTTTATATAGAGTGAAAAATAACACATTTAGCATTGTGTAATGGCTAACTAAGTGTTGCCTCTGCATGGGTGGAAAGACTTGATACTACAGTCTATTATAAGTGTTTATAGAATTCGGGAAATACAATTTGTAGAATAAGAAAGTCACTCAGGTCTAAAATGTAATTTTTACTCTTTCTCTGTGATTATTTTTTATTGTGCTTCTCTAAACGGAGAATGGAGTGTACATCATTTGGGCTCAGCTGAGGAAACTTTGGTTTGCTTCACAATGCAAGTTAGTTAAACATTGAGCTCTATTTTCATATAATTATGTGTGACTTTCTGTGAGAATATACAGGCCCTTTCTCTGCTTTCAGTTAGATTCTGACAAAACTCCTTCCATGGCTGAATCCCTTGTCAAATTGTGGCTGGATAACGGAAGGAGATCCAGTATAGGTGGAGAGGGAGAATGGGAATATCAAGTATTGAACTGTGACTGCAGGAATCCTCTTGGCAGCACAATGGGAAGGTGTAGGTCAATGAGGAGGCAGCTTGAAAAGAAAACTGTGTCTTCAGAGATCCCACACTATTAGGTGAAAATGTTTCAGTGTTTTTTTGAATGTAATATACTGAGCATACTGGATATTTTACATTTCAGCCTTTGGGATGCAACAGATATTAGAATCTGAAGATTTCATATGGGATAGACATCATAGTAACAGTTTCTACAGATAGATTTGATGACATACACATTAAAAACCACTGGTCTCTGTATGTGTGTATATGATATAAACACATGAACATCTGTTCAATTTTTTTCTCACCACTCCTGATGTTTTCTCATAGACTCTTCCTAAAATCCTGGATAAGGTGGCTCCTGCTTTTGTCATGAACAGCTGCAGCTTCCTGGTGGAGAAGTCTCGGGAGTCAACAGCCCGGGTGGTGGTATGGAAGGAAATGGGTGTTCTGAGGAGCTACACCATGGAGAGCACATACTGTGGCTGCAGCCATGGACTCTACAAAGTGAGTAACTCTATCAAAGAACTCTGTGCCATGCTTAGCATTGTCTGGTCTCTCCAGATACATGTCTGGAGCCAAAAGGATTGAGCAGAAGGAGTGAGAGTGTTTTTGAGATGACAGACAGCTTTTATCCTTAAGAGAGCATTCACAGTGGTGTAAAAAATACGTTGGGAAGTCATGTGGACATCTTTGAGCTTAATTCTAGGGTAATTAACTTGAATACTAGTGGAACCATGCTCCTTGGTGCAGACAGCTATCTAAGCATTCACCTGGCTAAATTTAAGAATCTACACAGAGAATCCTGCATTTAGAGTTGCCTGTTTCTGACAGACAAAGGTCATTAATCTAAGGCTAGTTTTGACAGCTGTCCATGACCTTAAGGTATGCCTGAAAAAAACAGTATAGAAAGACATGAGTTCCATGTGAAATTAAGTTCTAGACTTGGTTGGAAGGACTGTGCTTATACCGAACACATCAGAGGCATCAGTCTATGAGATCTCTCGGCACTTTTTAATTACACAGGATGAGCTCTGGTAATTGCATTTGAGTGATCTTAACTCTCCCTTCACTCATGTGGCATATTCTTTCTCTTGTTCCATTCCCAATTTTGTTGCTTTAACTGAAAGGCTTCCATACTCCACCTCGTTTCTCCCACTAGTGAGCAATCCTTATCTATACAACATTAATAAACAGTTAAGGATCCTAAAAGACCCTTAAGAAAAGAACCATTATTCCAAATAACAATTAATTAATAAGACAGTCAAATGATTACCTTTGGAAGCTCTATACTAATCCTTTTACCTCTCTGTAGAATGCAGCCAGGAAGTGCTCAGCTGCTGTTTTAAGCATGCTTCACTATACACACATCAATTCCAAGGCAGGAAAGGCAGAAGAAAAAAAAAAAAGAGCAGACAGTTTAAAGAAAGAGAATATAATTGCCCTGGGCATTACATCTAACACTCTCTGCTCCTGAGAAGTGCTAATGGTTTTTTAATAGGCACCACAGGTCAAGACAGTGATTTTGAATCTTTTTTAGACAGTGGGGGGAAATCTACCTTGACTGAAGTCAATGACAAAACTCCTAGTGATCTCCACAGAGGAGGAATTGACTGATTTCCTTGATATCCACAGTAAGACCTAAAAATGGTGACATCTCAGACTGAACAATTTGTTCTTCTCCTCCAGCATCTGTGAAGTCTTTAACCCAAATTTGCTTAATTTGTGCCACTGCATGCTGAAATAGAAAAAGAACATTAAACACCATATTCAGATGTTGTATTGAAGCACTGTGCCATCCACAGTGGCCCTGTATTGTATAGTTGAGGCACCAAAATAAGCAGGAAGACTTAATGCAGATGGCTCTGGAACATTTTTTTTTTGAAGAAATAATTTAAAATGTATGAAATTCTTTTCTACATTCTTCTTTTTTCACTGACTTTTGAGGGCTTGTGACTGCTGACAGAAGCCAGCATTCTTATGGCCTGTGAACTGTAAATTGGTTATAAAATTTTCATTCTTAACACCCTGCAAAGCTGAGTCCCACTTGGATCATTAGGTTATTTTTATGAGGTCACATTTCCCTTTTTTTTTTTACTTTGTTTATGGTTATCATTAATTTCAAACATGGAGATATTCCTATCATGAGGTGTTTCTTCACCATAAAGAGAATACAAGCACTTTTGCAGTTTCCCTGATTCAGGGAGCTTATATTTTTTTCACACTTTTAATTTTTTTTTTTTCATTTTGGTCCTTTGTTACAGACAAGTACCACTGATATAAAAATTGAATGTAATTTCATATATTCATGCTCATATTGGACCTGCATATAACTGTGTAAAATGTATTTATAATCTATTTCTTCTTCATTTTAGCTGCCTGTAGGGTTTGGTTCTTGCTTGCTTGTTTCCATGTTCTTTCAAGTATGGACTTGACAGGCTGACCTGAGATTTTGTTGTATAATACCATTTAATACTCAGCTGCCATATATCAAGCAAACATGACTTATTTAGTGTCTGGAAATTTTGAAATTATTCCTGCAAACTGTAAATTAATCACATAACAGGTCATGTTTTTTTTAGAAACCCTGACCTGAGTACTTTGCTCTTGGACCCTTGAGTCGATGTTTGTCTGAAACTAATGCTTGGGCAGGAGATGTCAGTATCTGATTAGTAGATTTGTGTTTAACTGTGTGTAGAATCAGTTGCTTAATTGCATAGGATTTATCTCCCTGGAGGGATATATCTAAAATCTCTCCTGGACAAGCATGCCCTCATGGTTTTGATGTTTTTATACCTTGAAGTTGAGTACAAACAGCAGCTGAGATTTAAAACATCTCATTATATGCAGAAGAAACTCCCAAGTCCAGCATCATTCTGTGAAGCAGTGGTTGAACTTGTAATAGAGCACAGCAGGTCTGGATCCTGGTCCTTAGCTTTCTTCCAGCTTCTAAGTGATGAAAGTAATTAATTCAAGTATCTGCTTTGCTGGGAAAAAGACACGGTGCTTGGATTTGCCTAGGGACATCAGACAGGGATTGTGCAAAAGGTTTAGGAAGAGCAAGAACACCTTTAGAGGCAGCAAGAGGTTAAAATATTAACCGTGCAAGGCTAGTAAATGCGCCTCTCTCACCACATGTCAAGGAAGGGCCGAGGTAAACCAGAAACCTGGGGTTTTTTATTGATAGAGAGTTCAGAAAAGACAGGGCTAGTTTTTTCAAGGAATGTGTGTGCCCTCTCTTGGATTAAAATGTGGCCTTCGTTTTTAAAAAAGCTTTTATGACTGAAAGACAAGGCAGAATTTGGTACTGTTGAAATGTAAGTGAGAGAGAATAATGACCCCAGCCTCATTTAAAAGTCATTTGTTTTCAAGTAGGGAGGAGGATTGAAATGAGGAAAAAAAAGATGGTTTGTCTCTGTCGAATCTTCCTGTCTGTGTGATCAATGGAAACACAATAAGCTAACTACCCTTAAGGAAGCAAAACATAAAACTAAAGAAACTATTGATCTTATCTAAGGTTTTGCTCAACCTTAGGAAAAAAAAGAAGGAGAAAATATATCCAAACCCTTTTTCATTTTGTCTGGATTACCTGATTCAGTCTTAGATGAGCAGTGTCTGCATTTGAAAGTTGCTAAAACCAATGCAGCCATTTTTTACACAGAAAAGAATGTAAAAAATAAAAAGGGAATAAAATGTCTTTTCTTGGGTGAAGACAGTGTGCATTGCTCTCTTACTGGAGCTTTCATCCCTCCAGCTCATCCTGTGGTTTTTATTTCTGCATCCTTTTTCTGGGATGTTGAGCCCCTTCTTATTTTTGGTCTTTAAAAGACTGAAAGCCAGGTTACATTGTAAGAAATTCTGCTGAGTGCAACTACAGTTATGGCCCTTTAAAGAATCAAGTCTCCACAGACACATATTGACATTTTCACGAGTTTCTTGTGTGATTAATTTTTAAAGTTATGTATTCTTTTGCTCTAGCATGTTTTATCATGTTATGCTGTTCCAACATTCTTCTTCATTCCTTGTTACCTGGCCTACTAATTATGATCCTTACACACCATGTTGGACAGTGGTTTTCAGTTCATTACTGTATCTGTCATCCTACAAGTTTAATATCTTTTTGTACCATGTTGTAGAGCTGAGTTACAAACTGTATGTCTTGGTTATATAGAGAATCTCAAAACATTAGCTCCATGCTCTGTGCTGTGTTGGAAAAAGCATTTTCTTTGTCATGTTATGCCTGCTGGAGGAGAGGAAATAGATTTTAGCTTTTTGCTTCAAAAGGATTATAAACTACAAGTAGTAACAAATGAGTTTTTAAATTATTGCAGACATCCTGACAGTGCCTTTTAAAGGTGATTTTCCTTGTGATATGTGTCCCTCTTTGAAGAAAGCCTTGGGGAGAGCTGAGAAAAAATACTTTTTTTTTTCCTGTCCAGTCTAATGCTTTTAAGTCAGAGGAACTGAATATCTCAAATTTTCTCATTGTACTTGATTAGAGAGAAAAGCCATCACTTTGCAGAGATGAGAGCAGCACCTAGCAGTATGGTCATACAGTTCATAAGACTTATTGACAGTGGTTCAAAATGTTTTTGCTGGACAAAAGCAGTGAGAGTTAGTCCTAATGAATAGGAAGATGTGATATTATCCATCCCCTTTAACTTGGCTAGTATGGACTGAATTATTTAAAAGGAGTGATGAAAGAGTCATTTATGATGGAAGTGTGACCTAACTAAAGCAGTGCATCAAGATGAAAATCTTTCCACATTCTGCCCTTTTGGAGGTGGAATTCTCTGATTTGACCTGTATCTGTCCAAACTGTTAGGAAGTAGGATTTGCCCACTGAATCACTATTTCATTGTCATTATCTTTAGACAATGAAATACTTTCTTCATCTTCCTTACTACTGATGATTGCTTATCAAATTTCTGTAAGGAATTCTTACGTGCTTTCTATTAATAACCAGTTTATTACAGTTAATGGTCAGAAATTGGATTGTTTGGATAGAATATATAGGTTGTGCCATACTACTTCTATTCTCCAGAAAGACATATCCTGTACTCGTAATTGGAAATCTGGTGCACTGGCTTACAAATAATTTTAATTTGGCCTCTTGCCAGCACTCATCCACCACCAAAAATTTTCTCAGCAATATTCTTGCCCTGAAGTACATTTGATAGTTATTTGCAGAAAGAAATCAAGTATATTCTATGCTTTCTGGTGTCCATTGCTATAAAATGTTTACATCATCTTTGTAAGTCTGACAGGCTTTTCCTCATTTCTGATTTCTTTTGTCCCCCAGAGCTTCCACTTTTACTAAGTATGGGCAAGTCTCAAAAGCATCCAAAAGTTTCTTTTCAAAAAAATCATCTCTAAAATGTGTGTTTGGCTTGACTCTCTGTGCTCTGGGGATCTCATTCAAAAGCAGATGCTGAGAATAAGAAAGAATGATTTTCTTTTTGATAGTTCTGCTTCCAGTACTGGTCCAAAGTGGCTCAAATTGGAAGCAGCTGTAATAGCAAGAAAAGTACAGAAAAAAATGGTTATCTAAGAGTAATCTGAGGACTGAAGGTTCGGGTTAAGGGGATTGTTCAGTTTCCTTAAGTTGCTATCCAAGGCAAAAGTTTGCATCCTATTTGCTTTATTTTACTGCTTCTTTTGTTTGCATCAACCCCTTGTGATAACTGATTGATTATGCAATTTTAAGTTTCTAATTTTGGGACGTGCGCTTTTGGACCTCACTTTTTAAAGTTTTTAAGGTTTTGTGATGCTTCAGAGCTGGGTAAAAAGGAGAGAAAGAAAGGGTTTCTGAGCAAACAAATCAGGAAATGTTGGACGTTTGTCTTCTTTAGAGACCTGCAGATTCTTATATGAACTGCAGCAGAATTTTTCTTCAATTGGTATTTTTGTTATTGTTTTGTGTCTTTCATTACCTGACTAGTAGTACCAACTCAGAAATCACATGCTTAACTGTGACCCAGCCTATTTGATCCAAGCCACATTATGCAGTAGCAGTTTGATGGTGCTCTAAGATTGTTTGGAAAAACAAATCACAGATCTGGAGGAACTTTATAGGGATTTTTTGGGCATTACATCTCCAAGTGGAGTTTATTAGTAGGACTCTCCTGGCTCAATTCATCTTTCTTGTTGGAGCAGTAATGCAATTGTATTAAGGTAAGTGTTACCAAAAGAACATGACATGTAAATAATTGCCTCTGTTCCCAGAAGTCATAGGAGTTATAGCTTTTTTTGTTAAAAACGTTCATTGTTGTCATATGGAAGGGTCATTTGTGTGCATTTAAAAGCCTGTAAATTCTGCATGAAGGTAATTATCTCTCTTCCTATTTCCTGATCCCCTTCACAGTCAGTTTAGCCTTGTGATTTTAGAAGAGGTCAGTAGTTGAGTAGGGTCATTTTACTCGTAATTTCTAGCGAAGGCTTATTTCTTCTTTGTTTTGTTTTTCTGGGGACAGGGAAACTGGCTTGGAGTGATTTTTACCCTAAATATGAAAAGACCAATTTCCTGGCACTAGAATGACTGCTTGAAGCTTTTTTTTCAGAGAACACTCAGCCCCTAATCCAGTGTTTGCCAAATGTAGGTGCTTTGTGCATGGCTCTGGAAAAGCAGTACTCTCCTAATCTAATAGACCGAGTTTGCTGCTGTGCAAATGAACAATTGTTTCCTCAGGGTGACTGAATAATTCCTTACCTCTTTCAAGAAGTTAGCATAGGGATGGTTACCTGCTAAATACTCTGCACTAGCCCATCTGTTGAGGTGTCCCATGAATGCTGCCATCAAACAGATTTTGGAAGAAGAGCTCCCTGGCACCTGATGCAGTGAATTTCAGCTGTCACTCAGACCATCTGCTTTACTGTACTTGGGTTGAAAGATCCAAGTGTTTGGGGACCGAGGGATGTTCCATTGTGTTTGAATTCACATACTTCCTAGGAACAGGGGAGAATGACACTTGGAAATGGACTCACAGCTTGCTTTAGCAAGCTTTTGTCTACAAAGCACTCAAGAAGCATTAGAACAAGAATTGCCAGGGGACACTGTGCAACAGTGTTTTAGTCTTTCTTGTTATTAATGTGTACCCAAAAAATCATACATTGAAATTTTTCAATAAATATTACAAAAGATGATCACTGATGTCAGCTGGGTCTGGAATGAAGATGCTAATTACTATGGTCATTATTTCTCCTGTGATGTTGAGCTAGCTGTACTCCTCACTTTAGTGCTGTTTTATCAAGGTAGATTTGGATAATTGGCTTTGGAGAGATATTCCAGAGACCCTGACAGTCTTGGAAGGAAGGATGCATTAGCAACTCAGTGGGAATAGCTTCTGAATATGTTCACTTCCTCATTGATCCTGTCTGAAAGGAAACAAGAGTGATTCTCCCAGCTCGATTGCTGATAGAGACCAAGAGAGGCTTCATTTTTATCCTTACTCTTGTACTGGTTGGAAAGTTATTCTAACTGTAGAAATTTGAATAAAGAAAGAAAATCTGTGCAGAAGTGCTGTCACAGTGGTGATTTTAATACACCTCAAACTGAGTTTGAGACTAGTGGGAATGAGCCACAGGGAAGTCAAATCAGAGCCTACTCCCACAGCATTAGTCTTTTAAGCCCGCTGTGTGATTCTGTTCTGAACTTTCTCACCAAGTACTTGTACTGGTGTACCAAGGTTAGTGCAGTATGGGTTGGTACTGATCTCTGGCATTCCCAGATACTTCAGTCCAAGACTCAGCTTTTGACACAGTGTTTTCACACAGCAGTGATGAATCTTTCCAGTGTGGAAATAGGCAGACCTATTAATGGTGCCAAAATACCTAGTTTATGGCATTAATTGCCACAGCATCATAGTTACTAGGCTGGAATTGCATGTCTTTTTGGTTTGTTGCCAGATAACTTGTGCTTTCTGGCCCTGTTCAGCTATATTGAGACCAATAAGTTAGTTCTGAATGAGAACTCTTTACAGGTATCCTGGGGTGATGCTGCAGGCTGTACAGAGCAGCTGTAACAGTGAAAATCACTTCAGGCTCAAGAGTGTTGCCCTTGTGGCACTTCAGGTGCATGGACATTTCCATAGATTCCTTCTTCAATGTAAAGACACCTCATTATCTAGCTGTAGAAACAAGAGTCCTGAAGGCAACATTAGCATAAAATGGAATGGAAAGAAGGTCATAGATTAAATAACATGGAACAGCACAGAACTTTGATCCCATTTTAGGACCTCAGAGTCATGCAAATCATGTTTCTCTGTCTCTCCCACTTAGTTATTCAGGCTAAGAAATAGAATGCAAATCATAGCTTGGCAGAAAATACAGGTGCTGTATCCTAACCCCTACTTTGTTGGTAAAAACATGTTACAGGAGTAGAAAAATATGGTCCTGAACCACAAAAGTAGTAAAAAAAATTGCCAGTTTTTCTGCCGTATGGAGTCAATTTCAAAGTTGCCACTGAGGGAATGTATGCTTCTCCAGCTCCAAGGCAGACAGCCTGGCTCAATCTTCAGCCTTTTGGCAGAAGATAGTATCTTAAATCAACTAACTGTCTCTGCTGTTGATAGATTATTGGGTGCTGACTGGCTGTGTAACTGGAGAACAGGTCCCATGCCATATGGTTAAATTATGGCACAATAAAAGAAGATGATGGAGTGAGACCATAATAGATCTGACTCTGCAAAACTGAGAAATAGTTCTGTTGTGGGTCACAGGACATGGATGCCTCACAGAATAGCAAAGCAGGGCAGTCATGTACCTTTTTCTTGGCCCACTGTTTTCAACCACCTTACAATTGAACCAGTTGTCTTAGTTCTGCTGGCTTACCCCTTCTGTTTGGGACTCTGCTTTGGAGTACTTGTTCCATCAAATCCCTGCAGTCTCTTCGATTCCTTCCTCTTGCTAATGATGTTAGCAATTTATAGTTGGTAGTTTGCTTTTTATTAATCCAATGGGCATTGCAAACTCCTTGGGGCTGATGCATGGAAAACTAGGATTATCTTTATTCTTTCCTGTCCTGAATGCTGATGTTCCTCTAGATTTCTTTTTACTCCTGTGTATTGTAAACAACTGATATTTCTGCTTTGTTTATGGGATCTTTCAGCTGCTTCTTCACTTCCCCACATACTTAGTTGCAACTCAGTCTTTCCATATTCCAATGCTGTACTCAAGAAAGCAGATGAATAGGTACTGTTTTGGAGTGGGTCATCAAAATTTTTCCCTACAAAAGGAATCAGAAGTGCAAGTATCTTGTTATCCCTATGTTCTAGAATCTGAAAGATCAGGACTGGATGGAAGAATCCAAGTTTAGACATTACAGATTGAGGCAACCTGTATTCTTGAAGCAAAAATAAAAAAGGAAAAAAAATCTATATGCAATGGCACTTGAGGTTGCATGAAGAAGAGATTCCATTTTGTGAGGGAACAAGGTATGAATCAATGACTGACCTCCATACTTTCACCCTGCTGGCAACATGCTGTTATTATGGCCCCACTTGAAAATGAACAGAGGGAGTGCACTTGTACAGTGAAATAAAACCAGCAAATGCTGTCACCTTGTGACAAGAGGGAGTGGGTCCATCCATGTGCTGCAAGTAGGAACAAACTCTCTCATTATTAAAATCAATGCTGCCATGCTCAGAAGTCAAACTGTCTTTTGTAGTTCCAGGAGGCTGAAAATTACTAGCAATTTGTGGTCAGGCTAATCTCTGAATTGTATTTATTCATTTTATGGGTGTAGCTAAGGACCTGGTTTGACTTCAGGTGTGAATTTGCTAGAGCCTTAGCTATGTCAGCAGTACAAATTACTAGAACAAACAGAAAACTACAGAATTGAAGTAAAAAGGATGCTTAAAGATTATTTGAAATTTTCTATTATAGATATTTTAGTTGCGATGAAAATTGCAGTCACAGACATGTATGTGATTTTTCTGGATGAAATGTTACTGTTCTATTTGAAGCTCACTAAGCAATTCTGAGTGTCATGACCTTCAATTGCCCATGGGATTTCAGTCTGCTAAAGAAAAACATCTTGCGGAGAATATGGGATAGAAAAGCAACATTCCTAATGAAAACTAGGTGTGGTATTTCACTTGCATCCCTTTAGAAGTCCAAATATCATTGCACATAATCCTTTCAAGTTTTCTATGGAATTACAGCAGCTTGCTTTTTTATTTCTGATGTCTTTTTTGCTTGTTAATCTGGCCCCTTGTGGATTTATTGTACGTATCTATTTGGCAGCTGAAAATTGCCCTTTGATGAAGCTCCTAGTCTAATCATGAGCTCCTCAGGCATGGAAAATAAGAATGGGGAAGTGGCAAAAGCACAGACTAAAAAGAGCCATGTTTGTCTTTCACTCTGCATGAATTTTAGAAGTATCTAAATTTCAAAGTCTTTCACACACAGGATTTGCTGCAAAGATTGATTTTGCTCCTCTTACGATCATAACATTTACCATGCTGGATCAGACCACTGGTCCATATAATCAGGTATCCTGCCTCATACGGAGGCTTGGCTCCTCATGGCTCAGAAGAGAACAAAACCAGCCTGTAATGCAACTAATTCAATTACACTAAGACATAGCAAGGAAATAATCCTGCCAGCCTTACCTGTCTCTCTGCCACTTCATCACTGCAGCATGAGGCCTGATTATCATTGTCAAAACCTTGAAATAATGAGTTACATTCTCTGTGAATAATTATGGCACTTTTTCATCCTGTTTCATAATCCCATCTCAGAGTTTCCTGCAGCAGTGAATTCCACTACTTGATGTCTGTAATATATAAATCCTGTCCACCATTAAATAGGAACTATAATTTGAAATCTGATCTCCTTTCTTTCTCTGTTGTGTCTTTTTACTAATTTCTTGTAAAATGCACTTCCCATGTCTGTAGTTGTTTTAAGTCTGTTTGGTCTGTCAGGTCTCTATCCTTATTCATTGCTGGGTTTATGTTTTGTAATCTGCTCCCAGATCACCTGCTCTGGGCTGCTCTGAAATCAAATTGGATGCCTGTTCATTCTCTCCAGTCTCAAAATTTGTAGATAAATGTTGGTTCTACTTGACTTTTGCCTCTTTGGTCTATTTCTTAGTTTTGCTTCACATCTAAATTTATTTTTTCATGTGTGCTGAATTCTTGTGCTAATTCTGTTACTTTCTATTCTTCTTTCTATCAGAAAATTTGCTTAATATTATTCAGTATACCAGGACTTACTGTTATTCCTCTGCATGTAAAGTATGAAATGTCTTCCTGAGTGTCAAAGTGTTGACATTTCTTTTTGCTTAAATCACAATATTTGCTCTTGCTTGCTACTCAACACTGTAAGTAGTACATGCATGTCTGCAAACTGTGCCACGTGGTGGGTTTGTCCTTGAGTAGGGTCCAGCTGGAGAAGGTGGGTATTACATGAACCTGCACTTAGAGATTCTGTCACAGCTCCTTGAGTATGACACAATAGTGTCTGTCCATTCTATGTAGCTCATCTTGGCAGCTTCCCACCCTTCCTGTGACTTCAGGCTCTGGAGCAGGGGTGTTGAGGGATCCCAAACCAAGAGCAGCAGAGGCCAGCATGATGTGTTGCCCATGTGTGAGATGGATGCACATGTTGGTGTGTGAAGCAGGACCCAGAAGCAGAAGTCTCAATCTGCACTGAAGACTTGACAAATATTTTAGCGTAAGTGCAAGAGCAAAGGGGCCTTAGTTCAACTGTTATGTCCTGATGCAGCCTGTTCTATAGTAGAGATAGCTGTAGTTGCTGGGAAATGTATTAGGCACTGACAGCAGAATCCTTGTACAAATTCATGGAGTTTTAATGTCCAGAAAGGGACTGTTAGGTCTTCTGGTTTTACCTCTTATATATCATAAACCTTTGGGTTTCACCCAGGTGTCTTGGTGTGATGCCTGGTAATTTATTTTTATATAAGTAGGTATTGTAGAAAAATATTGAGACTGAATTTGAGAGCATCACATGACTGGAAACCCATATGGTCCCCTAGTATTTTGATCCAAAGGTTAGTAACTGTTAAATATTATTGCCTTATTCTAATTTGAATTACCTGCCTGCTGTTTTCAGCTGCATACTTGTTATTTTTCTCTGCTAGTTTAGAGAGATCTTTAGTAACTTGGAGTTTGTTCTCCTAAAGGTACTTACACAATGCAACCAAGTCACCTTTCAATCTTTTTTTGATAATTAATTAAACAAGCTGGATTCTTTAACAGTTTGCCTACATCAGAACATCAGGAACGAGCCTTTGAATTAGCTAAATGTGTGAGAAGGGAGTCCTGTGCTAAACCACATTAAGCTACATGTCAACACTCTGAAGCAGAGTTAAGGTAGCTTTAATTAAATTTGGCTTAACTCATTTCTAAAGTAAATTAAGCCAAACTGAATTGCAAACACTTTAATTCTGAATAACAGAGCAGAAATATGTGCTGCTTCCGTATGTGATACTTATAAGGAAAGCTAATGCTGAATGAACTCTGAGACAGAAGATGACATGCCTAGCAGGAGAGTTTTGGATGGAATTTGTGATTTTGTGGTTTATCTAGACTTAATGCTTTAAGTTGCACACTGCATATAGATGATGAGGAAAAAAAACTGCTGTGATCTGCCTTGGTTGTGCTGTATTCTAATTTTTGTCCAAGGAAGACATTTTTTTGATGCATTCATTGCCAGATGGTAGGAGATCTACGAGTGAAGATACATGGTCTGGAAAGAGACATTTCAGCACAGGATACAATCTGTGGGAAAGCAGACACAGAGAAACTTAAGAAATTATTTGTCTGCAAGCCCCAAGTGTAGAGCAATCTCACATGAGGAAGCTGAAGATAGAAATCAAAGAAGCTGCTGGTTACTCATCACCAAGAGTAGAAAGAATCATAGAATCATAGAATAGTTTGGGTTGGAAGGGACCTTAAAGATCATCGAGTTCCAACCCCCCTGCCATAGGCAGGGACACCTCCCACTAGACCAGGCTGCCCAGTGCCCTGTCCAGCCTAGTCTTGAACACCTCCAGAGATGGGGCATCCACAACCTCCCTGGGCAACCTGTTCCAGTATTTCATCACCCTCACTGTAAAGAATTTCTTTCTTATGTCTAGTCTAAATCTATCCCCCTCTAATTTATATCCATAAAGATATATCCATAGCTTCATAAAGCCAAAAGGATGTGGGAAAGGCGAGGGAGGAGAAAAAAAAAAGATCAAGATCTATGAAAACAAATGCAATTCAAACTGAGATAGCTTGTCATAAAGATATTGAACTAGTGTGGGAAAAACTGCAGAAGGAGTATATTTTTCAAATGTCTCTATATTACTATTTCTGCTAATAATCTGAGTAGTGAATAGTTGAAAGTTCTTGTTGAGAAAGTATACTGTAATTGGTCATACTGAAACCTGCCAGGAAAAGTACATATTCTCCAGATACTAGTTTATCCCCTGCTTGGGAAGGACAGAAAAGGTGGTAGCAACCATGTGTGTCTGGGATGAGAGGTAGTGCCAGTCTGTTACATCTTCATTTACTGATAATTTGGGTTTACATATTGCAAGTATGCTGACAAAGTCTAGGAAATAAGCCATTTTGGCACACTGAATCAAACTGGAAAATGAGATAAGTTACCTCATAAGTACTTGTATTCAGCACAAAAAAAGTAAATCTGCTGCTATGGACTTCAGTTTGAGATATACCTGAGATTTTTTGTAGCAACACTAAAGACAATTAAAGTTTCCAGACACTACAGATGATTATTTTCTAACAGAAAAGATATTGTATCTAGTGTATTTCTATTTTGGATTGCATCACAATAAGAAAGGATGAATTAGTCTTTGGTGTGGGAGTTGGTGGTTACCTAGACAGCAGTGATTGTGACCCAATTACATTTAATATGTGCACAGGACAGTATTGCTACGTGCTCATGTATATATTCTTTCCATAATAAGGTCTGATTTTCCAGAGATGAGAAAATATTACAAGAGTAAAAAAAAAAAACAACAAAAAACAAACCCAGAAATATTATGAATAAAAATTGAGTTCTACTTAAAAAGGATTTTGTTGCATATCCAAAAAGGCACAATTCTCTAATGGAGAGCTGAGGACATATTCAGTTAAAACTGATCCTGTTTTAGTTTTAAAAAAAAAAAAAAAA
Organism: Turnix velox; assembly: GCA_013400935.1. Lineage (NCBI taxonomy): Eukaryota > Metazoa > Chordata > Aves > Charadriiformes > Turnicidae > Turnix > Turnix velox. The sequence goes on from VZTY01015848.1 coordinate 112,387, forward strand.
AGGATAATAATTAGAACATAGAAGACATCAAATCATAATATTGATGAAAAATCTACGTGATTGATTATAGTAGGTTTCTGTTATTTGGTCTTAGTTTCTTGTTTGTTACCACTAATTGTTTACCAGTATTTCTGAATGTAATGAGTAAACAACAGTAGAGGTCATTTTCCTAAATGTGGCTGATGAAAATAATCTTCTGAGGGATAATAGCACAGATCTATTGTGTCTGAAAAAGAAAACAGGGGAAAGGGATAGCAGACAATTTAATGTAGGAAATGGATGTAAGAAGCTAAACAGTAAAAATTCATGTCAGTCAGCACTAAGAACAGTAAGAAAGCTTTTGGTACCATAAATAGAACACTGGAACACTATTATAGTAGTTATCTCATTGACGAGATTGTTAAATGTATTTATTAAAGCTGCATCTTTAATTTGTTAGAGGCCTGTCTTTTTCCACTCATAATGATGTTAGTCTTTCCAAAGATTATAGCCTGGATGTTCTCAATATTGGTGATGCAAAACACTGATTATCATTCCCTTTACCACTTCTTCCTCTGGGATTTATTAGATCACTGGAATAGGTGGAGAGGGAACATGCTGTTCCTTTTCAGGACCTTTTGTATCTGCCATGGATACATACATCTGTGAAGCATATCTATTCCATTTGTTCCCTCTTCCCAGAAATGGGAAATCTTCCACTCTGTTGATTGCCCTCTTACTCCTAGAATTAATTCTTTTGTATTTTTTTGGTTGCTGTTGCTGCAGGCGATGAGATTTAAAGAGACCAAAGTCTTAGCATGCTGCTACTATGGCTTGAAAGCAAGTCTCATCTTCGAAAGTTTCTGATACTTCAAGTGATGTTCCTGTTTTGCTCCAGAGTCAAAACACAGCCTTTTAAAGTAACTTGTAAAAATTTAAAACAGAATGGGTTGTTATCTTATTTTGAGAGTCATTCCTTTAAAAGCAGTTGGTCAGCAGATTTCAGGTGCTGAGACTTGTTCTGATTCATAGGGGAAGCTGGTAGTTTATAAAGTGATTATCTGGCAAGATAATTGAAAGCTGAGTGAGAAAAGTATTTGGTTTCAAATGAGAAAACAGTGGAGAAGGAAACTAGCACTTCTGAAGGTAGTTGCCACTTTTCCCCTTATACTACACCTTCTATTCTATTTTTATTGCCTTCCTTGTATTTTTCTTGCTAATCTTGAGAAGTTATAGGCTGGGATCTGGGTGTCACCTGAGTTAGGGAGAAGTGCTGTATCACCATGTTGTGGTGGCCCAGAGTATCCATGCCTCACCGTCTGGCAATGATGATGAGAATACAGATAACCCTATAGAGCAACCTAAACGAGCCTGAGTAACTTGGGTACCTTGCTGAGAACTGTCCTGCACCCAGGTGAAGAGGCACCAAGGTCAACACTGTAAGCTTTGCTACTAGAATGAACCTTCTACCAAAGATGAAAGTAATGAACATGCTGTGTGATGGACGCTCTGTTGCCTGCAGTCTGATGGCCCATATGGATTTTGCAGTAGGCAGCTGGACACCAATTTTGCTGTGACCTTTTAAGAGCAACCCTTTTGTCTTTTCCAGTGAAAGAGAATGAAATAAATGGGTTCTGAAGGCAGAGCTCAGGCTGGCTATGAAAGAGCAACAGAAAGGTCACCTTTCTGATCATGCTAGTATGTTTAGTGATTGGAAGGGCTTCTAGGGATCAAAGTGCTGAAGCTTTTTCTGGGTCAAGCACAAATTCCATGTATGCTGAAATACCTTGAATTTCTATCTGGTTGATGAGCTCTAGGTAGATGTGTTGCGTAGAATGGGTACCTGCAGCCAGCCATTGAAAGATCTTCAATATTTTTGCACGCTCATTTGTCACAGACACTCACCAAATCCCTCAATTTGTCTACCCTGAAGTGTGATTTATACTTGGGACTGGTATTAAATGTCAGCTTTGAAAATGGGCCTTGTCACGACTAATGCAAAATTCACTCCTGAGGTTAATTTAACGAGATAGATCGGCAGACATCATGCATTTATTAAACAACCATAATTATATTAGTGCTCATCTCTGCCCAGGAGAGATTCAGGCCTGGTGTAATAAGATTTGTTCATAATGCAGAAGTGAGATCTCTGAATATGGATACAGTGAGAAAGCTGGGACGATAAGAATGAGGCTGTGTTGTGGGCTGAACCTGGGTAGATCATAGAATCATAGAATAGTTTGGGTTGGAAGGGACCTTAAAGATCATCGAGTTCCAACACCCCTGCCATAGGCAGGGACACCTCCCACTAGACCAGGCTGCTCAGTGCCCTGTCCAGCCTAGTCTTGAACACCTCCAGAGATGGGGCATCCACAACCTCCCTGGGCAACCTGTTCCAGTGTTTCACCACCCTCACTGTAAAGAATTTCTTTCTTATGTCTAGTCTAAATCTATCCCCCTCTAATTTATATCCATTGTTTCTAGATTTTTGTATGCAGATGGGGCTGTGACAAAGATACATGATTATAGCTCATCTCAAACTTTAAGGATACCGACAGCTTTTTGTTGATTCTGGATGCTGCAAGATTGGTAGAAATACATTGGCAGAGGTATTGACCGCTGCTGGGTGCACTACATTTGCATGCTCACTCACTTTAGAAGGTCAGCAAAGAACCCTGGCAATTTTAAAGTTGGCTTGCTGTGTCTAAAGTCTGTTAAGTTTCATTCTGTCTTCTCTGCAGGATATGGTACTAAATTGTTTTGATGCAATACTGATCAAACAGCACATCTTTATATGGACAAGATCACTGCTCATGGCTTGGAAATAGATAAGAATTGGATTCATTCTGCATCTTCCTGAGTACAATTATGTTGTTTCGGCAAAATAGCTCATGATTATTGTCCTGTTTTGTTCTGCATTGATGCCCTGGGAGTAAAGCATGTTTCTGGGACAGTGGCAGCTCTGCTCAGTTGGCTGCGGGAGGTGAGAACTGGATTCAGCAGTGTCTGCCTGTTTCTTATTCTGCCACAGTGCCCACCTCTCCTCCTCTGCATACTGATGTCCTCCATCTTTAGTCTGCTTGTCTGTCACCACAAACAGGAGAACAAAGTTGACAGTGTTGGATTGAAGGGCTGTAAGTGGTTATTGATTCCCAGGCCTCTGGCATTCCTTGAGGTGGGGGTGAGGAAGGGTGTGTGTTTGAGTACAGACTTGAGCATGCAAGTTTGTGTTGGTGTGTTAGCAGCAGTGAGTAATAGGGTCTACATGGTTATGCTTTCCAAGTGTGTGCATGCCAGAGCATACCTTTATTTATTATACTTGGGTGAAGTTATGCACAAAGTTGTGTGTGAGTGTGCATTTGTCTCTGCTTATAGACAGGCAACTAAATGTAAGTAATTGGCATCAATATTTATTGCTTGGAATACCATGTATGTATCTATGTTATAGTACACGTGCTACTTGTAAGTCTACATTGGGCTAGATGCAGCCAAATCAATGATGGGCTGTGCACCATTCTGCTGCTGTGTGACACCATCCCAGTTGCTTGTGCTGACAGACAAGGCAGAGATGCATAACCCTTAGCCCTTCTGTTAAATCTTTCTTGGGAGCACACTTGGGAATCTGTAGTAGTCTGTGAGGGAGAAAGGGAAGCTCATTTCTAAGTGAAGACTGAAAAGAGGATGTACACACAGCAAGAATCAATTCGTTAGATTCAGATTTCATTAACTTCTGATATCTCTGTTCACAGGAGAAAATTCAGACTTCCTTCCTGACCTTTTAGTAAATGCAAAGCTAGGGAGGAAATCTGTCTTTCAGTTCCTTTACATTTGTAGCTAATTAGAGCTGAGGTGTGGAGTGCAGTGCATGGGATTCCAATGAAGCCCATTGAATGACACTGGTGTTTGTGCATGTGCTGCATGAAGCTGAGATGAATGTCTTCTGAGGCCCTGTCCCACTACTTCTACCAGCTGAAATAAGAGCAGAAGGGTTGAGTAGCCTCCTCATTCTCAGCAATCCAGTTCAATGCCACCAAATTGACATGAAGAGCGCCAAGCTGGTGGAAAGCAAAACAAGTTCAGGCAGTACTTGTCGGTACCATTTCTTTAAGCTGATGTTACCTGCTGTATTGTAGGAAAAGGCTGAAAGGAACACATCCTATGCTCCTTAGCTTTTCTTATCTTTCCTTAGAGTGTTCCAGAGCTCTTTAGAAATGTCTTTCTCAGCATGAGTTGTCTCCAGAATTTAAACAACACGGACAGGTTTTGTAGAGGACAGGACACAACAAGACCATTTCAAGTGGAGATGTGGAGTCAGATCCCATTTAAGCACCCTCAGCTGGTTAATTCAGAGATACTCAGGACACCATAGATGCGTGAATGGTATCAAATGTCCTTGTGACTAATTACAAAGGTGGACTCTTGATATTGGGGTACTCTCTAACTTTTTTAGTGTCTGCTGTTGACTGGTATAGAATGAATGACATCTGTGAGTTCATGGGTAGAAAAGAGGAGAAATCTTATCAGTATTTTCTGTGTCTCTTCAGAATAATCTTTTGTGACACACTCTGGGAGGGAAAAAGCTCAGGTTGATTTATGAATTCATGTGAAAAGACTCTTAAAAGAGGGGCAGCTTGAAGAGAGATCAAATTCATTGTGGTACAGATTTGGCTTATTATCTGCTCATACATCCCAAGAACAAGAAGCATGTGGTTCTTCTGTGCCTGCTCAGAATACATAAGTACAGTCCAAATGGCATTTAAGGTCAGGCTGGCATTGCTGAAGATCCTGACTGTTCAAAATAGGGGAGAGTAAAATTCTGAAGAGAAGTTTATTTCATGAACATTGAATAACAGATAATTCAATCCCCAAGGTGCTTCATTAAATATCCTACTCTTTCCAGTCAGTTCCACTGATTTCTCCTGAGAGTTTACAGCTATGATAAACTGAATTAAATGCAAGATCTTATAACTCCTCATCCAGAATCTAAGTCTTAAAGAGCTTCCACAAAGACCAAATCAGTAATTGAAGGCCTTTTCTGTGAGACTGACACAACACTCCCAAGAAAACCAGAAATGTTTTACCCATAATATTTCTGTGTCAGTGCCACAGAGGGTTGGCATAACCCCAAAATATATCTCATTGATGTATATATGTGCTTGCAATTAAAGGGAAAGGGGGGGGGGAAATAGAAAGAAAGCCTTAAGAACTTTCTTTCCTTCGTCACATGTGTCAGTTTGTGTACAACAGCAGGAAACTACTTGCTATAGAGAGACCACTGTCTATAAGATTGTATAGAATTTGCTTCTGTTGAGAGGGAGATTCAGCAGTACTATACATGGAGAGGATAATACCACACAACTTGTATAACCTCTGCAGGCTTATGATTTGCCTATGAACAAATGTTTTGCCCTGTGAATGGATGAGATGTGCCCCCAGCTCTTAGGAACCTGGTATGAGAACCTTTGGGGACTGAATTAAATCTTCATCTTTACCAATTACCTGTAATCTTTCATGGGTTTTAGATGCAGAAGAAAAGCTGAAGAGTTGGAGTGAGTAAAAGGGGAGATGCTCAATTGGAGGTATATTTGAATATTCAAATATATTTGAATATATTTCACTACCTGGATATTTTTATTTCCATTACTTGGCTTAAAAATGATGCCAGGATGAAGTTGGGATCTGTTGCATTTTCCAGTCTGAAAGCAGAGTGTCAGAGGCTGTAGGGTGGAGGAGGATGGGCAGGGGCACAGTGAGAGTCACTGACAGCATAGCACAGGCTTATGGTTATGCATGACTATAGCCTGCCTAATCTATTGCTTGGTGACAAGTGCACTATGTTCACATACAGATAAAGAAGTGAAAAATAACAGAGTATATTTTTCACAAATTATTTGCCAATCATTTTTGGTTTTTATTAGAAGTCTGGAAGAGTCTGGGTAATATAGTACAGCTCAGCCTGGCTCTGTAAAAGGGGTTTATACCCAAACTGCCACGTGTGACAGAGGAAAGAAAGTTCTTAAGGCTTTCTTTCTATTTCCCCCCCCCCTTTCCCTTTAATTGCAAGTACATATACATAAATGACATGTATTTTGGGGTTATGCCAAGCCTCTGTGTCACTGATGCAGAAATATTATGGGTAAAACATTTCTGTCACTTTTTATTTTTCCATTTAGTAACTTGTATTATGGTGTTTCTTAGCTCATTGATGAATAAAGCCTGATTACACTGAGGCAAATGCCTGGAAAGTTGAAAATCAATCCAATGTGTGCACCCTTTGTATGTATTGGAAGTGACAGGTATTGCTGGGTGTGGTCTAATTAATTCACTTATAAAGGACCAAGGCCTGCATTCTTTAGTTTTCCTGTTGTAAGACTAATTACCATAAATTATTAGTATGGTATTAATAAATGTGTGAAAAACATGTGCACAGTTTGCAAGATAAGCAGATAGGAATCTCTGTTTCCTGTACTTTTCCAAATCAGTGTTTGTCCTAGTGAGGTGTTTATGTGCAGTATTTGTAAGTGTAAACATGGAAGTTTGGTGGTGGAACATTGATTGAATGTCAGTATGTGCATGCATGTGAGGGAATTAGCCCAAAATGTGTTCTCTCACATAGTCAAGTGTGCAAATATGCTTGGATGTGCCTGATCAACATATTATTTTACTTGTGTACTTACAATGCATGCTGTTTGCTATGGTACCCATATCTCTGTGCATCAGTGGTAATGTGAATGTGTGTGTGCGCGCAGATGTGAATATTGTAACTTTGCACATCAGCTCAAGCAGGGGATAATGCAATGCACAAAAATCTACTAGAAACTCCACCTCCATCATGTCTAACAGCAATATTGTATTAAGAACCAGGCAGTTTTCCTCTGCAAAAGAGACACAACTGAAATTCATATAAGAGGACCCCTATGGCAATGACTATGCAATTGATTATTAGCTTGAGGCAAAAAACTTTCCATATGAGTCTCTCTTCTCCACTGATTCTCACAGCTGTGACTACTACTAGTAGCAGTTAATAAAGCCTTTGGGGTTTTGGTGTTTTATTTTTTTCTTTCCTCTTCCATAGAAATGTGTGTAAGAGCTTGGCAGAAACTGGCATTTCTTGAAAGTTGTGTCTAATGTTTTTTTCCACTGTCAGACGGTTCTTTCCTTTTAGTCTCTGAACATAAGACTTGCCAATAGGAGTCCAGAAATAGCTTCTCACTAGAACTGATGTTTGCCAACAATAGCTAAGGAAGAGTAAAAGGAATCTATTTTTGTTGCTGGATTCTAACATGAGGCAACCCTGACTGCTTTAACAAAAAATAATTTGGCACCTAAAGTTAAAAGGTTTCTTTATTCTGGAAAGCTTTTTGACCAAACTGAATTGCTGGTTGAGAGGTGATATTTGTCAGTTACTTGCAGATAGGAAGTTATCAGTCAAGTGTTTGCAATGTCATGCAACGAACTTGGTCATAATGTAGCTGTGGTTTAGGTTGTTGTAACCTCTGTGTTAAGGAGTGTAGGAGAAAGAGGAGGGTGTGCCAGCAACTTTCAACATGATGGCCCGGACTGGTCCGTAGTGGCCAAGGTGAAGCAAGGATTCAGTCCATGGTAAGAGTCCAGATTGATTTGGTCTCTGGGCAGATATATTTGCTGGTACTGCTTGGGAAGCCAAACCAGATTCAGGTCTCAATTGCTATAATAACATCTGTTCTAAAAGAAGCAGACATCTTCTGATGTTGCATCATCTGCTGCTGTCCTTGAGCATCACTACTAAAATCATGGGGCTTTTTAGTCCTACTGTTGCTGGAAAGCCTATGCCTGTATATAATTTTCCTGAGCCTGTCCAGATTCCTGTCTATATCCCTGCTACATAGGAGCACCCCTATCCACCTTCTGCCATCCAGCTGCACCTGCAGAAAATGGAGACTTTATGTCAGAGCATCAGTGGCTCTCACAGGTGTGCTGGACCTGCCTGTCCAGAGGCTGATACTCAAAAAACAGAGCAAACATGCTGCTTGACAGCCATTGAATGAAGGAATCCAGGCTCCCCAGGGTGTAGGAATGGGAAGCTAACCTGCCTGAGAGAAGAACTAAGTCTCAGGAGAAAGAGAAGCAGCAAGGAGTAACTGATCGCACTGCTGTCCTTCTCTCAGCAGCTGTCTGTCATTTTCTGTGAGTGAATTTCATGTATTGCTGTTATTTTATTACAAAAAAAAGATAGGAGTTCTTTTGAGAAGAGACTCTTTTCTCTGGTTTTGTAGTGATTTGGCTTTTTTCCAAAACTTATTCTTAATTTCTCCTTAGTCTCTGATTATTTAGCAAGAAAATAAAAATATGGCAGAATTCCAGATGAATAGCTTCAAACAATCTTGTTCCTACCAGTGAGAGGTGAAGTGTGAGAGGCAGAGAGAATTGTGGGCTCTCTCCCAAGCTCTGGCAATGCCCTTGACAAGGTGCCTTTGACTATGTTACTCCCTCTCTGATTCAGCATCCTTTCTTGCAGCTTGCAGTACTGTTCTCCTGTCTTCCCAGGAGGATCCTGCGATTAATTGAGGAATATATCTAAATGGCTTTAGCATGCAAGCCAGAAGTCACCAGGGACAAAGCTTTTACCAGGGCAAGAATAAAGGTCAGGCCCTTGCTGACATCGTTGTCTCGATTAATTAATACACTAATCTCTGTAACTCCTTTTCAGCAAATATAATTTGGCCTCAACCCTTGTTTTGTTCATTTTTCTGTGACTTAGCTCTAAGAGAACTACTGAAAAGACCTAGATGGAAAATACTGCTGCTCACCCTATCCCCTCCCCCCATTCCTCCTTGGCATCTTTTGCCTTTGCTAGTCCCAGGGCTTTGCAGAAAAGTCCCTCTGTCAGTTTAATGTCTCTTCAAAACAGTTATCACTTTTTTACAGGTCTGAGGTGTGGTGTCTCAAGTCAGAAGTCTTTTTCTCTCCCTCCCTCCTTCCATGGAGAGCATCTATTGTTCCTTTCTGTAGATGATCTGGCCCAAACCAGGACAAATTACTAGGAAAACAGTGTGAAATATTGACTGAAGCAGAGGCTTATGTTTGGTACTGATTGCTTATTGTTTATTTTTCCCTATGGGAAGTGCAAGACCAGTGCTTGAAAATGTTAAGGAGTCTTGTTCCCTTGATGAAACTTTCTACTGAAGAGCTGAGTAGCCATCCTTGACTGCAGGAAGGAAATGTTGGTAGTCTGGAATCTATGATACAGCCCTGGGGCTCAGTGTTTTGGGACAACTGCTTTTAAACAGAGAGACTGTCCAAGATCTATTAGGGATCACTACCAGCATCAGAAGATGCAGTAGGGCTTGGAGAGAAGCAGAAGGCAGAGTGAACAAATGTGTTGTGAAGGGCAGTGAACCGAACCATCCTTGGATGAGTAAGAGGGAAAATTCCCTCCAGGTTGCTACCCCGTGGGAAATCAAAGAAATGAAGAAAATCTCTCCTTGTCTCCTATTCAGCTCTCAGTTCTGGTTTGTTGTACTTTCCATTCCTCTGCGATTACATCCATGTCTCGGTCAGGTATTGTTTTCTGCTTGAGTTGGGAACATTCCCTAAAGCTGTTCCGAGTGCACAATGCTCTTGTTCTCTTTCCCAGGCCAATTTTAGACTGAGTTCTGGCAGATTACACAAGTGCAGAATGTTTACTGTCCTGTCTTACATCATCATTTTCCTGTATCATTTATTTTTCCTTTGACAGATTTTTAACATTGTCAGTCTAATATGCATCAGAGGTTGAAGTGTATTACCATAATGCAGTGGATTGTGGGTAATCCCATGCAAATTGTTCTGTGGAGAGTCATGCTGAATTATGTTCTTGCCTAAAAAAAAAGGGAAAAAGGAAAAACAAAGGCTTTTTTTTTTTTTTTCTTAAACTGTTAGTTCTTTGGATTTCAGAGTGGCTGCCAGAGGCACAAGTTTAAGGCAGTTGTTTGACATTCAGCACCACGTGCGGTGATGCTGCTCCTCATAGGACAATGCCGAAAGCAGGGAGCTGTGCACTGCAGTGGGCTTTCTATATGTGTGTCTGTGATGTCGAGTTTTAAAACATCACTAACTTGTCAAAGGAAAAATCTGAGTGAATATTGGAGTGGCACAGCAAAGAGAAATGTCTCTTGCTGCTTTTTCCAAATCCATCGTACAAACATCTATAGGAAACGTCAGTTTCATGAACTTAAAGGGCATCAGATGCCTCTCGGAAGTGGCAGATCTGATCATACAAGTGGTGTTTTTGTATCTTTCTCTTCTTTTATTCTCTATTACCAAGGTCATTTCCTTCGAAACTGGCTTCTTTGTTCCTCCAAAGGTCAGCATACTTCTCCAAATTGAAGCAGTAATCCTCCTTTTGGACAGAACTCTTGATTGTGGTAGAAATGATTGTGCTGTCACAAACAGAGGATTATAATTTTCAGTGGAAATCATAAAAACAGGTTGAAAAGGACTCCTAAAAAAAAAAAAAAAAGGTAGATTGTTCTTATGCAAATTTTCTCAGGTGGTACTGCTGCAAAATGAGAAAACCTGAAAGCCTGTAATCTGGAGTCAGCATCTTCTCTGCTGATAAAGGTTTTTCCTGCTTTGCTGTGAATGATCAGTGGGTTGTCAAAGACCCTGAGACTTGTAGCTTATTTTTGCAAGGCCTGGTGCTTCTCAGTTGATGTTCCAGGAGGTGAAGCATTTATCTGCTTCCTGCTGGTTGGAAATTCTGCTGGATGGAAACCTCTGAAAAAGCCAATATGGAAAATATTCATGCTAGAACAAGGGGAAACGTGAACTGCTTTTGTGTGAGTCACATCAGTTATCACACTTGTTAGAGGTAGCTGCCTTCTCCTCACCCAAGCTCTGTCTCTCTGATCTTCTTTTCTTCAGTCTGTTCCATACAGTCTTCAAAGACTTGATTTTTTTTTTCTCTCCAAAAGCACAGTAAGTGGAGATGTTAAACTGAGCTTGTGCTGGTGGTTTTATACAGAGGAAAAGACTTATAGGTAGTTTTCATCCCACTACCAGGCCTAGCAGATATTCCTCTTTGGTAAAGAATTCCAAATGTCTAAGTTCATGTGCATTCTCTTGGTCAGTTCCTTGTGGACAAGCATTGCATCTTCATCTACACTTTAACAAATAGAAGCTTTGGATTTGATTTCCATTTCCATTTTCCCTTTAATAATATTTTTCCAGACTAAATTAAGGTAAAAATATCCATCAGGCAGCCTAGGGGCTGCAGTTTACTAGTGCCACTGGTCATTTGGGCTGGCAAAAAAATGAACCTTTACTGGTCTCTGCAGCTCTGTAAACTCTGCTTATCAGTTGAAGGAAGTTCCTTCACTTGAAAGAAGTTTCTTAATACTTAGTTTCTGACTGTGGTGTCCATACTCCTGGGACTCATCACAGAATGTCACTCCTGAGCCAGACTCATATTTAAATGATCAGTGACTTGCCCCTGGGCTATCTGGTGAAATGTTCCTTTGACTCAACCTTCTTTTGTATTCTTTAACTCTTCATATCATACTACTGTATTACACATTTGCTACATGAACCTGTATTAAATCAGAGCAGCCATCAGAGAGTCCTGCATTACTTTGGCCTGAATTACCCTTAGTGTTATCAGCCATTTTCTAGGTATCTAGTACAGAGTATTCAAAAGAAAGAAAGATAAAAAACCCAGTCATATTTTCACTGTTATTGCCCATTTTTCTGTTAAATGTGACAAGCAGCAAGGAGAGTCCTGTGTCAGAATGATTGTGCTGACACCTGTAAGAAAACAGTCACCAAGGTTCTTGCTCTTACTGCTTCAGTTTCAAAGGGAGCAGTTACCAGGCTGGGGGAAGCCCTCTCTTATGCAATGTCTCTTCCCTTTCTGATCTGAGCTGAATACAGGTGCTTTTGGTGCTTTCCCGTGTGTCTTTGGCTTGGAAAATCAATGACTCCTTTGTTGTTTTTCAAAAGGGACAATAAAATAAAGAGTAGAATCATAGTTGCTTTCTGTCACTGATCCTGAGGTTGCAGGGAGCAATAGGTGGGAAGGGCACCTTTAGTGGAATTTGCTGAAGATGACCAAAGAGAATTTGTGACATGAAGAAATAGAAATTACCCCAGAGGGAGTAATTTACAATTTGGGAAAAAAAGTTTCAGGTAGCTTTTCAGTTGTATCACCATAAGGAGGTGGACATACTGTGCATAGAAGGTTAGAGTAAGTAAAATTGAAATGGGAGAGAAAGGTGCACAACTGTAGGTGGGTCTATGTCCTTACCTCTCACCTGTGGATCTTTGTGTGAGGACCTAATTAAAGCAAGTTTTTGAAGAGATCAATACACAGAGTCTCCAAATAATCTCTTCTGACCACGTCCATGTAATTATTCCACAATGGAAGCTGGCATGTGGTGAGGTCTGGGCATGAAAACCACCACCAGGTGGAAGCTTTGCTCTGAGGCCATTGGCAGAAGGTCTTGCAGGAAATTAATGATTTTGTGGTGGGAAGGGTAAGATCTGGAAAAAAGAAATATTCTTCCAGGCATGATCAAAATGCTCTGGAAGAAAATATGGGACCCCTCAGGACAGAGGGAAAAAATAAAAAAAAAGAGATTGTGTAGGCTGAGATCTGGGTTCATTCTGGAGCTATTTGTGCAGCCCTGGAGCCACAAGTACTTGGCTGAGCTGATGGGGAACAGCAAGAACAGAGTGAGTTCCTGTGGGACCAGACTGGCTCCTTCATATACAACAACTAATGCTTGGTTGTCTGCTCTGTTATTTTATGTTTGGCTAAAGTTATAACTCACAGAATCAGATGAAGCCCAGGTTTTGTTCCTTTAGGAGCTATAAAGAAAGCAAGGGACAAAATATTTCAACTACTAGAAAGAGTTAATTAAAAATGGCCAGCTGAATAGATTAGAGACAGTCTGAAGTGTGTTTAACAGGGTTCTAGTTCTGATTCTTCGTGTTTGAAAACTTAGCCCATGGAATGAGAACCACCAATAACAGAACTACAAGCACTGGTGTAGCATAAGGAAAAGGAAACTCCATGACAAAGAGTGGTAACAGTGCCTTGAAGGTTTGGTGGATTTTCTTTTTGAAAAAGGGGTATGAGGATTGGAGGATAAAGAAGTGGAGAATGAAGTTTTGCCCTTGACTCTCAAGGGTGAATCATGGCTATTTTTCATGTCGATTGGATCAGTGGACATCCCAAATGAGTCAAAGCTAAGAAAAAGAGTTTCCTACAAAAAAACCCTACAAATGGGCAGCAAGAGATTATGGGAGTTATGGAGTGAGACAAAAAAAGGGCTGTTTGTGTAGTCAAAATCTACTTTAAAAGCTGGAAAAAATAGGTATGTTACAACAGGCGTTCTTGGGATGGAAAGAAATTAATAATAAGTTGACTCCAGCTACCACTCTGCGAATTGGTGCTGGGCAATATTTATTGTGTTAATGATTAGAAGGAGAGGGAAACAGATAATAAGCTTTATTGTTTGCACTCAATACAAATTATACAGTAAGAAGGCGGACTGAAAGGTTGTAGGTACTAGAATGAAAGATGAAACATAGGCTGTGGCAGGGTAAAGCGTGTTTGAAAGAATAGTTTAAAGCATTCTGACACATGGTTGGGCTCTGAATTAGCTCTAACTATTCAAGAAAACATAAGTAGCTATTATAAAGACAGCTTGATAAAGATGTCTGTGCCATGTGCAGTAGCAGCAATAAAAAAAAAAGAATAAGGTGCCTGCGTGTGTAAAGAAAGTGGTAGGTTTGGAAGATACTGTAATATCTGTAGATGTGAATGGTAATACCTCCTGTGGAGTACTGTGTTTGTTGTGGGTCATTTCTTTTGTAAAAGACAAAGCAGTGACAAAGAGGGGCTAGAGAGAGCACATGAAAGTGTTTAGTGGCCTGGAAAGCAGCCTTGATATGGAGAAAAACATTAGGTATAGTAGAACTGTTGAGTTATAAAAGGAGTAAAGTGTTACCATGCAGAAGTAGCACTGGCACTGTGCTGGGGAGAGGCTTTGCAGTGGTGTGGATATTTGGTGGCAGCTTAGCAGGAAGAAGGCTCTCCATCCTGTTAGATTTCTCCTCTACATAACATTGCAGCCAAACCCAGACATAGTTTCAATGTTCTACTGGTTTCCATAATCTGCCAATGTGGAAATAGAGAGATGGAGATAATGTGGGTTAGAGTGTTATCAGGGTGTAGTAACAGGAGGAATGTTTGAGTCACATTGTGTTGCTTTCTCACTAAATCTACTGATGTGCTTCAACCTCTGTGCTGGCACAACAGTGAGAAATACAGTGATCCTGGGGCCTCATTTTGAATGGAGAAGAAAAGCATTCTGGTTTTGATGTGCCATTTTGGCCAATACATATTTTTACCACCTCTGTGATGGGAAGAACAGCATGTATTTTATTCAGATAAGGATGTCCCCTCTCTGGAGGTGTTCAAGACTAGGCTGGACAAGGCACTGGGCAGCCTGGTCTAGTGGGAGGTGTCCCTGCCTATGGCAGGGGGGTTGGAACTTGATGATCTTTAAGGTCCCTTCCAACCCAAACTATTCTATGATTCTATAAGGGGAAAAAACTGCAAGTTTTTCTCCATTGTGAGTTTTAAGATACAGGCTACTTTGGCAGTTCCCAATACTGTTAAGGTAAATACCTTAAAGGCACACAAAAAATAATATAATACCAGGATATGGGTCCATTTTGTGACTCTAAGATATAATAGTTGATTCTTCATGCAGCACATAATTACCTGTGGATCCCCATAGTGGAAGACATTATGAAGACAAATAATTATATTAGGAATTTCTGAAACAGGTTAGACACTTTATTAATAGCATCTGCATTTGTATTAGCCAGAATAAACCTGAAAGTATCATAGAGATCCTTTTGCTTCAAGGCATGTGCTGATCTCCAGTCAGGGTCAGAAAATTATTTTACTCCCAATGTGAAATACAGCCAAAGTGGGTAAATTCATAGCTGAAAATAAGGGTTAGGTGGATCAAGAATATGGTCACGTTTTAATAGACTGACGTTATTTATATAGGCAAACTTTAAAATGGAAGTAGAGAGGGAGGAAAGGTGATCCAAGGATTAGGCTGCCAATTTAGGATTTGCAAAAATTCTGCTTCTTGCTTTCCCAGGCTGAATTTAAGAGCTAATTCATTTGACACAGATTCTCAGACATCCTTAGAGCCCCACCTCACTCTTAATCTTCAGATACCTCAGGCTATAGCCTGCTTGTGACTTGTTCCAGGTTCCACAGTGTTCTGATAGCAGGAAAATATAAGTATGTGAAAGTCATAGATGACTACTGATGAGTTTTCTAGGCACAATCAGATGGGGTGATACCAGTTAACCTGTTGCAAATACTGAGAATGCAGGGAATAAAGGTGCTTTATTCAATCAAGCAATTGATTGTCACCAAAGTAAGGTAACCACTTTCTTTCCCAGAATCTTTGTGACTTTGAACTCTTAGAATCATAGAATAGTTTGGGTTGGANCCCTAGTTCTGCTCCCTTTCTGTCAAGTAGGAGGCTTAATTATCCTGGAGCAGCATTTATTTTCCTTTAGAAAANAGAGCCCCACCTCACTCTTAATCTTCAGATACCTCAGGCTATAGCCTGCTTGTGACTTGTTCCTGGTTCCACAGTGGAAAATATAAGTATGTGAAAGTCATAGACGACTACTGATGAGTTTTCTAGGCATCATCAGATGGGGTGATACCAGTTAACCTGTTGCAAATACTGAGAATGCAGGGAATAAAGGTGCTTTATTCAATCAAGCAATTGATTGTCACCAAAGTAAGGTAACCACTTTCTTTCCCAGAATCTTTGTGACTTTGAACTCTTAGAATCATAGAATAGTTTGGGTTGGAAGGGACCTTAAAGATCATCGAGTTCCAACCCCCCTGCCATAGGCAGGGACACCTCCCACTAGACC
>VZTY01015848.1:132795-163381 GCA_013400935.1 Turnix velox
GCAGCTTCAACTCCACCCTCTGTGAGCCAAGGAGGGAGCAAGGAAAGGGAGAAAACCATCTCAGTTAGAAAATAAAAGTCTGCCTGTATTTGAAGTGAATAAAGCATGTTAACAAGTCATCCTCTAACTGAGGTTTCCAGCTGTTACTCCTGAGCTGTCTGGTATCAAAGCAATATGGGTCCATCGTACAGCAGCTAACTTCATCGCATGAGCAATTACTGTCTGAGGCTTCGAAGGTATATTATCGTTTTATTATTATTATTTCTCTGCTCATAGTTTCTTAAGGCCTCTTCATATCCTGAATAAATCCCTTGGGAATCATAAAGCCGCAGGCTGAGTTTTAGCACAGTCGCTATTCCCATCTCCTGGATTGATAGGTATTTAGTCTGTTGCCTTGATCTTGGAAGCAGGACCCTGAGATACACCCCAGGGAAAGCCACAAGATGTTCTTTGTATTTTTTGCCCCTGTGAAAATAACTCTCTTGCTGTGGAAATGACATATTTTTGCTCAGAAATGTCACCACTTCTGCCTGCTGATTGTAACTCTGCCACACTAAAATAGCTGAAATCTTCTAAAGTAAAATAATAAAACATTTAGGAATCTATGCAGAGCTGCTAAGCATTCTCATTGTTTTGCATTAATGACCCTTGGTTCCCATAAGCCTCTGCCCCTGTTTCCTCACCATTATTAATTATTGCTATAGTTCATTGTTCCTGGGTCTTGCTTGGCAAAGCTTGCTGTTGAGGTGAATAGAAGAAATGGTGCTGGAGATTTTTGCATTGTAATAAAAATACTTGAGAGACTGTTCTGAGAGCAGAAGTCAGTTCTCCAGAGACCTCAGACCCTGCCTAGTATTGAGGCTGTAATTTCTCAAATTGTTTATGTTCTCTTCTGTGGAGGTCCTGCACTTGCCCAGTTGTTCAACCACTCAGTTTGAGCACTGTGATATTTTGTTGTTTCTGTTCATCACAATAATTACAGATTTCAGAAAGGAAGCAGAATTAAAAGATCTTTACCATAGGAAAATCTTGTTTTATCAGATAAGGCATTTGTAGGCCAGATGCTATTTGTATATGCTGGATCTGCTTGAGATGATGGACCCTTAGTCTTCTAGCAAAAATGCTCAAAAACACCCCTAGTGTCATCTAGCAAAAATGCTCAAGAAGAGCTTTTCACGAGAGCTTTTTAAGTTTGTGTGAGAAATCTCTTCTTTCTTCCAGCCCTACCTGAATGATTTTGGCTCAGAAATAATCTCTCAGCTCTACAGTCCCAAGGATACCAGAGCACATTACAAATGCTACAGCTTTATAAATATAAAAAAAAAAATCAGCAGGAGATCAGCACTCGGCCTCCTGTCATGGTTTAGGGAACATGTATGGGCTTTGTTACCCAATGGATGTAAGGTAGCAAATACCTAATAGAGAGTCAAGTGCAGGCCATGCTGGCCTGGAGCTCACACTCTGCACGTGGTTAGTGCCAGGGCTGTAAGTGTGGACTCCTGAGAGTTGCCAAGGAAACAGTTCTGGAAATGGAACTGGAGCTCTTGTCAGAAGGTTGGCTGCAGGGATGTTTTTTGTTACAGAAGCTCATAAGGCTGATATTGGCAGAGATGGCAATTGATTCAACTCCTGATGCGACAGCATTAAGAAATAAATATGATGCCATCACTAAATGCCAAATACGAGGGATTTTGCAGTCTCTTAGTTTCTTTTTAGTGTAGCTGAGCTTTGTTGGTCTCCTTCCTTCTCCTTCCTTGCATGAAACTACTATCCATTACATTGATGTACTCCTATGGCAGGCCCTTGCTGTGTTCATTCTTTGCTAGATCGTTATTTTATTTTTTTAATTAGGGAAAAACCAAACACAGACCATTCATAATCAGGGTTCTTCCAGTCAAGAATACACAGCTTGGGGGATTTTTCCCTTGAAAGATGACGTTGATGATCTAAATCCTGTTTGTGCTTCTCTGTCTCAGCTAGAGACATCAGCTTTTAATAGACTGAGAAATTCCTTAGAGGTGTTTGTTATTTTGCAATTACTTTGCAATTGATTTTCTTAAAAAACAATTCATAACTCGTTAAAGATCTCTTACTCTCTTTCCCCCACCAGTCTCCTTTTCTATCTTTGCCACTACCCAGTATTTACAATCATAGGACCTATTTTTTTCCCATTGCTTAGGGAGACATCTTGTCTACAGAAGAAAAAATAAAAATGAGTCGTAATTATTTATATAAGTGCCCTCACTGAGCCTGACTCTAGTTCTTACAGTGACTTCTTCTGCAAGTGTAGTCAGGGCAGTTGAGCTGTGTTTGCCTCTATTTCCCACTTGTCAAATAGAGGCTATTTCAGAAAAACTTCTGTAGAACAAGTGTTGTCAATTTGTGAGTGATACTGCAGGGAAAATTTCCATATGTAGCAAACATGAACAAACTCCTTATTGGAATGGAAAGAGGAATACCAAGAGATGTCCATCTGCTGAACAAACCTGATTCTTTCCATGCACACTCAGTGTACACTCAGCAATGAGACTTTCTGCCTCTCTCTGCCAGGGCATGCAGCTGGGAACTCAAGAACTGGAGGAGATGGGAAGCAAGTTTTGCCTTGGCTTGCTCATTCTACACCTCAAATCCCTGCCCTGCAGCAAGAAGTTGATGGCTCAGGCAGCACTCCTGCTAGATCTGGAGGAGGAGATCACAGATCGGGCACAGAGGTCAGTGATATCATTCAGAGGGTCTTTCTGTGGTTATCTTGTTGGTAAGGATGTGTTTTGAGTTTGGGGAATTTGACCTGATTAAGTGTCAGAGTGTGAAATTCTTCAGCTTGAATTTTTCATGGAGCAGAAATATGTATGTTCTTTCTAGACCACCATCAATTGCTAGTGCTATGTGCAAGCACATATGCTTGCAATAATGTTTTTCCAAGAGAAATGGAGAAAGAAAACTTTGTGATGTGATATGATTTGAAGCTCCCCAATGGGTTTGTCATCAAAGAGCGCTCTCTGCTTCATCAAGGAAAAGTGAGTTTTTCAGTTGCAGAAATGCTGCTGTAATTTATAGCAGGCTTCTAGTCTTCCCCCTGCAGGAATACTTAACTGACATTACCACCACCTGTTCCTCGTGCCAAAAACCATTCTTACAAGCTTGTTCGCAGTTTTTAATGTTTATGAGGGACAATCAGAAAAGAGGGATGAAATACAGAGACAATCATTTGGACTAGCTGTTTTCACTTGTACATGAATGTATAAGTGAAACAATTAATGCACAAAGTACACACCATCCATGTATATACAGTAGGAATAATTTAAGAGAACTTCTGAGGTCTGGCTAGGGGATGGATTTAAGGTATAAATCAAACTCACTTTTGATCTCAAGCTGGAAGAAACTTTACATGAACATAACTTCTCAGATGGGAAGAAAAACAACATTGAACTCTTACTACTTTCTTTAGGTGCTGTATTAAGTGGTGATTCATTCCTTTTTTTCCCAGTATTGTGTGGTAGGAGACGAGTACCCAAATAATAGTAAGCTCTCCAATTACAAGTGTTTTTAAAAAAGTTAACACAAAAATCCCAGCTTCTCTGCTTTGTAAGGCTCACAGGTTGTTCCAAACAGCAGATGAAAGAAAAAAATCCCTATAAGTTTGTCCACAATTAGTGAACAACCTCCATGGCATCCAGGGATGCAGAAGCACTGCTAAAAGGCAATGAGACAGTAACTCTTTCATTTTAAATCCACTGACTATAATTGCAGGCTGTTGAAATTTTGGTAGCTTGAATGTAATTCGTTATCATTTGGAGATCAAGTAAACAGTCAAATTGCTTGTCACTTAGATTTGTCATATTGCAGGAGCTTGTTGAGGAAGGCTGGGTGGAGGGAGATGCAGGGACCTAAGAGTTTGGTAGCATATTACTTTTGAAAAAATAAATAATTAATGGAGAATGATTGTACAGTATATTGATTCTGAAAATTAATACTTTGTTCCTGAGTTTGTGTGAGACTAGCCAAGTAACTGTGTGATTTGATTTTTAGTGGGAATAAGAGCCCTACTGGAACCAATGAGAGAATGCAGAATACAGAGAGGACAATGATTTATGGGCAAAGGAGCAGCTGCTTCAATATCTTTCTCTCAACTCACAGACTTTGGAATAAAAAATTATTCACTATCAGTACATTTCTCACAAGGAAACTGGGGGGGGGGGGGTTACCACTTGGTGTAATCTCACTGTCTATAGATTAAGTTTAATCTAGCTCTTTTAGGTAGCACAGGGAGGTCTCCAGAACCTTGCAGCTTACTGATGGTGTATCATTTGATACATTGATCAATGAAAACTGTACTCTCCTTCTTCCTAAACTAGACCCATCTTAATGGGTTTAAGGAGAACAAAGTGCTTTTAGTTTAAAAGTATCTCCCTTGTTTTCTGTGGTTACCACAAAAATACAGTATCCTTGATTACTTCCAATACTATGTCTGCTTCTGAAAGTGTGAGTAGATGGCAATGAAAATACCCAGATTTTTGTGTATCTTTGCCAAAGCAGAGTCAGACTTGCCAAACTTTCAGGTGCAACACAGGAAAAGTCTCAGCAGTTCCCTTGTGCTGTTTATTTCCTTATGTGCTTTACATCACAAACAGTGGAGTCTGTTAACAACTTACAGGTTGTCCTTACTTCAGAAGTCTGCCCTGTGGTGTTCCCAGAAAATGATGGATAGCAATAGCTCTGACTGTAGCTAGTGTTTTCTGGCAAAGGAAAGTGTGTCCCAAAGGCTCTCTAGAAAAAGGTACGGATATGGGTGATTCTTATCAGAGAGGTATTCACTAATTTCAAAAGAGAAGGATTAGCATTGTTCATTCTTGATGTAAGCACAAACTTTCTGTAGTTGGTAGGATTTTGTTTTACAGAAACAATCTGAAATTAAGCTGTGAGCAGTGTAATGGATTGTGCAGTGCTTGCGTTAAGTATGTCGATCTTGATCTACTGAGTTTCCTAAAAACACATTTCTGAGTGCCCATCTCTGTAATACTCAGGTTGATAGGTCAAGCCATGGAACAAGAAGTTAATCCAGCACTGGATATAGCTGACTCCCAGATGAAATGTCTCGTTGCAAAGGTACATAGATCAAAAGCTGTGGAGCCAGAGGTCTCTTCTGTTGTGAAATCCCTGCAGTTCATGTCCTGCATTTGTCTCTCTCTGCCCTGGTGTCTGGTGCTTGTGACATTGACTTGGCATCTCAGCATCTCCCTCCGACAGCAAACATTTTCACCTGTCAAGGTTTATAACTTTATGTGTCTTTTAATTTTCCTCTTCAGGTTCTCTCTGCTCTGGGTGTTTTGCAGCTTTATTCTTTCACCACTGCTGTGAAGTGGATGAAGGATCAGACCAGATCCTGCCTGCTTCTCTGGAATAAACTATTTGCTGTGCACTTTATATAGCACAGTCAGAATCAGTGGTTAGCAAATTGGAGCAAGGTAATAGCTGTCAGGAAAGTGACTGGTCTAATGGAGGGCCTCCTGTCTGAATGGGGGGATTTCTCAAGCCAGATCGGGTCAGTTGCTTTCAGAGTACTGTCTCCAGCAAGTCGAAGAAAGAAACATTTAATGCAGACCTAACTAAGTATAGTTTGGTAGACAGGCCAGAATTTCTTTCTGTCTTCCATTTTAGTAAGAACTGCAAATGGAGGAGTGAAATCTTCCTAGGAACCCGATTCAGTTTTATATGCATTTATATATATTTTATCTGTTTCATTATTTCTTTTTTTTTAATTTTGTTATTAATGATTCATTAGAGTAGTTTATTTTTCTCCTAAATTCATAACTCTCCATACCTCTTTGGAGCAAGAGGTGGAGGAGAGTATCTGTTGTCTACCTATTGGCCAGCTTAGTCCAAACCTTATAAATCATGTAGCAGGCCTAAAAGCTCTGTGTCACTAGTCCACTATCTAAGTGTGAGCTCTCTAATGGACTTGCCAAAAGGTGGAGAAAGTATAAATGCAGCTTACATGTAGGATCCATTAGAGCTGCAATGCATCATGGCAAGAAAAAGGGGTTAAATTGCTCCAAGGTATTGGTTGGTGTCTTAATTAACAACCCGTGCTTCTGGGACACTTCATATTCACTCTCATGCTTATTCAAGCATTATCACCTGCATGTTGCACAAGACGTCTTTAGGGACCTAGCTATGGCTTTCCTTTTCATAAATGATATTTAGGTGTTTTTCTGCATCAGGCAGCCATTTCTCCACTGACATTCAATAAGAATGGTCTTATGGACCACTCAGACAAGGTCAAATGTCAAATATATGGAGAATTTTCTGGGCTTTACAACCACCTCCTCCAGAAGAACAAAGCAATGTGTCAGATGCTCTTACAAGCACTTTATTCTGCCCTTTCCCAAACTTGGCCTCACAAGCACATTATTGCCATGCCCCAGGAAGAATCACTAATTTTATGTTTCCAGCCTCCCACCGTGCCTTGCAGTCAATTCTGGCATTCAGAAGCTCTCTGCTGGGAAAATGAAATGTCAGCTCGTACTTCGGACATCGTGTTTTTTTGATAATAGGTTTCATGCCTCATTTGCTGTAAAAGCAATTAAGTTTTAAGTCAATGCTGTCCAGGTAACTTCACATTTGTCATGACCACAAAAGAGGGTGGAAGTGACTGTTCACTTAAAGCAGGTTTTGGAGAAAGCAAGAACTCCCCACTATAGGTACCCTCCCTTTCTTCCTCATAGTTTGAACTGATTACACACTCCTTCATTTCTTTTTCTCTGCCATCCAGGTTGAGCTAGAAAATGTTTTGCATATGATGCAGTAATAGTAGCCATTTGTTTGTGAGATGCATCTTACATGTTGGGACAGCCTTTTGCAAAGTCATTCTGCATTTTTTGCTGACTTGGGTATTATTCAGCTCCTATATTTTATCATTTCTTTCCTTTCTTGAGGAGAGCTGAATCTTTTTCCACCCCAGAAGGTAAATATGCTTAGCTCCGCTATTAATCAAAAGCAGAAGGATTAATCACTGCTCTGTCCCTTTGTCCAGATTTAATCTTTTCATTTTCCATAGGCTGAGCACAGTCCAAATGGTCAGTGTCTGGATGGCAAATCCAACAATTGACAAAAAGGCTTTGCAGATCATTTGGAATTGTGCTTGCTCTTCTTCTAGACTGCATTGATGCTTCGTTGTGATCCTAGATAATATTGAACTGTTGAATTTTCCATCTTTTCACTGTAATGCACCTTCTCATGATTATGGCTGTACAAGCAGGTCCAGTTGTTTTTTAAGTCATGTGGCCAAAATGTGATTCACATCACAATGAATTTGAAAAGAGGAAACAGACAAGAAAGAGGAAAGTTGAAGCATCAGAATAATTTAGATGGAGCAAAGCATGCTCATTGGGGAACACCTCTAGTGGATCTATGAGTAGCAGAAATGTAGCATTGTACTAGTGTGCAGTGATGGGAAATGTCTCCCTTGGCTGGTGGTTTGGGTCTTCCTATGGTTACAGGGTGAATATGAGTGTTGTTCCTTGATGTTCTATTTGTTCTGATTATACAAACTGGAATTAAATTAAACTGAAGGGTTTGAGTGCAAGATGGTGCTTCATCTTGCAAAATACCCCATCACCTCCTCACAATCAGAGTGTACCCATATCAGGGCACCCTGCCCCCTGAGACAGACTGGATAGCAGGACTCTGGCACATGGGTGAAGATGAAAGGGATTTTTCATCATGTAGTGAAGATAACCCTATGGTAAAAATTAATACAGATTATTTGACTGCTTCGATTCAGCTTTCTATTTGATTGAAGATGATTCATTCTTCTTTAAGTAAAGATTCGGTGCATTTATAACCTTGATCATCTGTAGACATTAAATACCTTGTGGCAGCTTTCAGAAGAGGAGGTTATTTATTGATTCTGATTTTTAGCTTAGTCACAGATTTTATTGCTGGCATAGGTGTTTAAAATTTCTACTGCTTTACAAGCATCTCTGGATGTGGTATTTCTGTATGTGGATGTCGGAGAGAAAAGTACTGTGAAAATGCATTTATCTAAGTAAGCCAAACTACCATGTCACTTCGGTGATGCTGAACATGGGGCAAAAGGAGTTTCTAATGTATTTCATAAAAAAAATTGTGAGAGCTCAGTCTAACATTAACACAATGTGACAGGTATGAGAGTAGCTGAAATTGGGCTTTGGAGTGTTCTCACGTTGCTGTAACCATTTAGGATCAGTTCAGGAAATGCTTTTATTCCTGACTGACTTGTAGCTCTCTCAAATGATCTTTCACACTGATGGTGCAGAAGAGTGATATCTTTTAGGCCTCTTAGGGTCAGACCTAAAGAATTGCTGCCTCTTCTATTGAGAGAAAAAATGCCTCAGATTTTGAGTTTGGATCTATTACAGGCTTTAGATTTTATTATCATATACCTTTATAATAATTTTTTTCTAAATAAGAATGTAAACCCTCTTCCATCACCTCCTTCATCCTTCTTATCCTGTGCTCTTCAGCATCTTTCCTTTGTTACTGTAAGAATGCAAGCCCAGTGAATTCTTTGGAGGTTCATCCAAGCAACACAGCTTACAATGAATATATTTGGTATTCAGAAGGTTTTCATGTAGCTGTTCACAGGTGAGCCACTGTAATTCAGCAACTTTTGATTAACACTTTCTGGAGCTGTCCCTATTTTCCTCCTATTGATTTTTATTATTACTATTAAGAAATACCTTGGGAGCTGCACAGCTTCTGTTGATTGTTATCAAATGCCAGCCCCAGCTATGCCAGGCTGGGTACAATTCTTCACACTTATTTCAGAGGTAATTAATTTATCATTTAATAACTTATAATAGCAATTTGAATAACAGCAGAGAGGAAGCAGAGTGAAAGAGAAAATGGAAGAGAAAAATATCATAGAAGGAACTTCAAACACAAAAGCCCAGCTTGCTGTCATATTTGTCTAAGGGTATTCAAATTACTATACACGTACAGATCTGGCTGGGCTGCAGATAATGAACTTGTATATATCTAGCAGAACAAATGGGCTCTGCATTGCCCTTTCTGTGAGGCATATATAGCTATGGTACTGTCTGCTGTGAGATGTTTTTGTATTGATTAGGAGCATCTGTATTTCTGTGGTGCAGTCATCTTCCCTTTAGATCTAACTTGAAATATCAAAGCCACCGGGACCCTTCACATGCTGGGTTAGAAAAATAAAGCCGATTGCTCTCAGGGGTTCAGAAGTCATTCCTATTTATGAAGTCTCCTCCAAAGGAGTGCATTTAAAGGGATGGATGTTCTCCACTGAGGTGGCCTTTATATAGACCAGAGTAGTGCTGATGTTGGAACAAAACAGATGAGTTTTCTTCTGAGAGGGTACAAATGATGATGAGAGGATCAATATATTTAGATTATTCGTCATTTTGAATACAGGCAGAGGTGGGATTTCAAACTGAAGAGGCAGGTTCAGAGGACTATATGTAGCCTTATATAGACTATATAGTAGTACAACAGCTGAAACACCAGTTGCATTAGATTTAAGCCTCCGTTATAACAAGCAGGAGAAGACAATTTTGCATCTCTTAATGAGCACAAATTTATAAGAAAACTAAATAATGGCAGAAGTCCATTAAACTACATAGAGCAGAATGTCTCCCCATTCAGCAGCAGCATCAGAGCCTCACAGGCCTGCAAAGCAGTGGTGGAGACAGTGGTGTGCACATTGTGACTGTCAAAAGTAGATTTACATGTGCAAAATATAGGGATAGAAGGAGCTGAATCCTCTGAAAAACCACCAGTGGGATCCAGTTTTTTACCAGGTCAGAAGTTTTTACCTGTAGAAGTTAGACAATAAAAGCTAAGATAAGACAGATGGTTTTGATAAAACAGTGCTTCTAGGTATATCATCTCCTCCACTGCTGTATCCTTTCTCTCTGCAAAGGAAACATAAAACCAGAGATTTCTGCTTTCGAGGCAAATAACTTGTTGCAAGTCCTTTTGGTTCGGTGCCCAGCCTACAAATGAGAGTCTGGCCACGCCTCTTGCAGTGTGGTGACAATCTAAAACCATTCTCTAGGAGCACATGAAAAAACTTAGCAAGACCAATGAGAGACTAAACAGTTAAAGGGATAGAGAAGGCAGAGAATTTCATAATTAAAGCTGTTGAGTTGCAGTTCAAGGAACGGAAAGCCTGGAAGGAAAGCTGGTGGGCGAGCAAAGTGTCATATTTGGAGGTAAAGTTGGCACTTGAACAGCATTTTAAAGTACTCCAAAGCCACCTCCACTGACATCTCAGCTGCATTGTATATTCTGTCAGAGGCTCTGTGTGCTCGCTGTATTATGGTTGTGACTCACTCACAGACCCTCTGCTTCCTGCCATGGAGATATTGTAAAGAGAGACAGGGCAGAGGTGTTGTGTAAGACATGAGATAAACATGTACAGATGGTTGTTTCAGTGCCCAGCACATGCATTTACCTCTGTGGATGAGTGCTTCTGCACAGAGGTACAAATGTGTAGCCTCTGATTTTTTATTGCATTCTCTCAGAAACTATATGGATTTATTAGGATGTTTAGGCTAAGTGTGACATTAGCAAAAAGAACTTATGAGAATTAGACTGGAGCTGAGACTAGAAGTATGCATGCTGGTAGATCTACATGAAATTAATAAATGAAATGAATTCTGCAGGGCAAAAATCTACTCAAGCTTAAAATCCCATATCGAATTCCTGTGAATATGAGCAAAGTTCACATTCAAGTTCAAGATGAAGATCCATCTTTTTGGGCCCTGATCAGACTGTAGTAATTAGTAATGCAGCACAGACAAGAATCTTCCTCTGGGAGATCAGGACAGAGCACTGCCACTTTCTCATCACTGTCATAGTGCTTTGTCAGAGATGTGAAACTGGTTCTGTCTCAGCACAGTGCAATTGGACCTGTGATGTGCTGGAAGGACTCAGTGTGTACATGGGGATGTTGGTAGAGAACTGGAGAAGGTTGCTCCAAGCTGAGATGAATTGGCAGAACTTTATGGAAAGTTCTAACTCTGGATGAACTGGATAGGATGTAATGATTAAAACAAAAAAAAAAACCCCACCTCCTATTTGGTGTGAACTTTCCTGAGGAAAGATTATGGCTTCCTTCTGCCCTCGTGTCTGTAGGCAGATGCTCAGGGCTCAAGCAGCTGCATTCTGGAATGCAGGGAGGAAAGCCAGACTCCAAACAGCATAAGAGGAAAACAGAAAAAACATTTCCTTTGCATCTGTTTCTTGTTCACTTAGCATTTTGTTCATTTTTCAATTTGTTTCTATTAAAACTTGTGGGTTTTTGGAGGAAAAGTCAGTTTCTGAAAGAGTAAGTTTCATGCTTCATGGTTAGATTTTCAAACATATCCCCAGCCAATTAAAAATACATAACCAGCATATCCTTATGCATTTAAAAATACATAATCAGCAGCTTTATCTATGATATGTTATTCACAATTCAAACTGTAATGGCTTCCTTTTAAGTCTTAAAACTTCCATACTACCTTAAATCCCTATTTCACATGACTTAGAGTCTGAGGATTTGGATGTGGAAGGCAGAATAAGCAGTAGAAGCAGCTGGATGCCAGGAAAAGATTTTGCTATCAGGCCAGTATCATCAAAAATTAAGAATAAGGGGAAGAATAGAAAGCATCTGTTCTCTGTCTATTCCTCTGTCTAATCTGTTTGTTCTGTCTCATCTACCCAAGGAGTTTTTACATCACACTCTGTACTTCAGAATTGTTTCTGAAGATGGCATTTCATAGTATTCTCCAAAAAACACCAGCATCTCGTTGAAAGATAAAAGTCCAGTGCAATTCAAAGAGAAAGCAAACACCCATTTCGAATCATAAAGCAGTGTTTCATCTTCCATTGAGCTGCAGGGGGCAGCCAAGAATTTGAGTAAGGTATTGCTACCTGGATTTATCTTGTCAGCCGTTCCCTGGTATTAATAGTTATTTTTTTGTTCTAGGACACAACTGTGTTTTCATCTCTGAATAAAAATGAATCATAAGAAGAGAGGATCCACTGTACTACTTTAGTACAGTCAAGTGTCCTTTCTGACAGTGCTCAGCAGTGGAGGTTTCAAAGGACGATGCAAGAAATTACTGTAGTGGACAATTACAGAATACACCTAGCCTCTGGGGGAATGCCTTCTTATTCTCAGACAGTGATTTATTTATACGTGGAAACAGGAGAATTTGTAGCCTATCTGAATAATTATAGTAACAATAATCCTATCTAATGAAATGTTTCAGTGCTCTCATTTTCTCTATAAGTGCCTAATGCTTTTTGAATCTTTCTTTGCTCCTGGCTGTGCCCTGCTATCTCAGGAGTTTTATAGATTAGCAGAGTGTTGTGCTGAAAGAGAAAGTATTTCCTTTCATCAGCTGGTCTTTCACCTTTGCAAATGCACCTTTGTCCTTTGCTGTAAGAAAGAATAATTGGGAGTGCCCAAATAGTCAGTTGTCTTGTAAACAGATATCACCTCCCTTCTCCAGCATCTGGTCATGAAAGATGCTCAATTTTTTCAGGCTTCCTAGTCCTGAAACTACTTTTACTGGTGGCTTTGGACCCCTGCTTATTTATGTGGTATTTTTTAAGATATAGGAAGACAAGAATTTGAGGTGGTTTTGCAGAGCAAAGTGTAGCATCTGTTAAAGTAAGAGTTTTGTAATATTTTCAGTGCTGTCTCTATGCCTTGCCATTGAATTTCAGTATTTTCAAGAAGGATAAGGAGGTTCCTGGATTAATCATCACTGTCCTCACCTGGTTTGATGAACTGCATTGGAGAAACCATTTTATCTTTAACCAATTTCCTTGGAAGATTACTGTCCACAAATGGGGTGGGTGAGGAAAACCAGGGTCTGTCATGTGAAAGTGCATGCTCATAAGAAATCATGTCATTTTTTAAAACCTTTTAGGTTTCACTTCTGTGTCTGCCCCAAGGACAGTGCTTATTCTTACCTAATCATAGAATAATAGAATCACAGAATCATAGAATAGTTTGGGTTGGAAGGGACCTTAAAGATCATCGAGTTCCAACCCCCCTGCCATAGGCAGGGACACCTCCCACTAGACCAGGCTGCCCAGTGCCCTGTCCAGCCTAGTCTTGAACACCTCCAGAGATGGGGCATCCACAACCTCCCTGGGCAACCTGTTCCAGTGTTTCACCACCCTCACTGTAAAGAATTTCTTCCTTATGTCTAGTCTAAATCTATCCCCCTCTAATTTATATCCATTGTTTCTAATAGCCCAGAAAAGAGACAAACAAGTAGATGAGGATGCAATACTGGCAGTTAGTGGGTGGTATAGAACAGGGACCTGAAGGCAGATGGTCCTTGTGAGAGGTGGATGTGGAAGGGTAAGGACAGGCCAAAACTTAAGCTCTCCCCTTGCTTTTCCCTGCAGTTTGTGGAAATAATTCTCAATTCCACTGATAACTTAATACCTTAGTTTCAGGATTAAAAAAAAAAAAGGGTTAGATGGAAGTATAAATAATGGATTAGGATGAGAAATTGGTTTAGGCACTTCAACAGTGTCTCTGAGGTGTCTTTGCCTCTTTCAAGGAGGAGCAGGTTGGAGATATGAGATGAAGAAACATGGCTTTTGTTCATTTTTCTCCCTTGCTTTTTAAAATCATACCCAAACTCTTATTGTGCAAATGTACTGTTCAGGATCAAAGACTCGTTTCTGAGCAGAGAAAGTCTCTGGAGAACAAGGCCTGAAGGCTAAGCCCACAGTGCTGCCACTGCTGGCTGTATACTAGTCTGTTTGGGAAATCTAATCATGCATGACCCAGCACCTGGTGAAACAGCAAACTCTGGAGCAGTGTACTCCAAGTCCCTGCATAACTTTTGATCTTCATTCTCTTTGCCAGCTTATGTCCCTCTGGTGGCCGTGGTCTATCAGGAGTTCATCTTCACCATTGTCAGATGTCTGCAAGGCTTCTCTGTAATGCAACATCTATGAATTCCTTAAATTTCTCAGAAACATTATATTCTGGCACAGGAGCTGGAATTTATCTGAGAAAAGATATAATGGATGAGATCCCTTGAGTTCTCTGCCTTCTTCGAGAGCATTTTTCCATCGTGCCTGATTTCTGGCATTTGCATCTACTGACAGAGTGACTCTAGGTAACCAGCTATTGGGAAAAAAAGCAATAGGAAGATGCTTAGGGAACGGTTTTGGAGATGATTTCCCCTGAAAGTATGGCAGGAACAGCTAAGAAAACAACATACCTGTTTGCACAGAGATCTCTCCTGCCTTGTGGTACTCTCATGTCTTTACTACATCCCTTGTGGGATACTGGATTTGCACGCTAAGGCAACTGTTAACACAGCTTAAACACAATACCTCATAAACACTGGTGCCCTTGATCCATCATTAAAAATGTCCTTGACACTCATCGGCATCAGAAGGAAGGTTTCTGATGCTAATTGCTGGCAGCAGTGATCTACCATGGTTGTTACACAAAGACCCTAATAGATTTTCTTTTCATTTGAGGTAGAGGGCAAGATTGGTTTTGTGGTTTTCCTTCCTTTCCTTTTCTTACTTTTTTTTTTTTTAAAGTTTCTGGGAAGATGTATGAAAGGTGTGAGCATAGGTCTGTGATCCCAGAAAGGTAACCTTCCTCCCCACTCTTTTTTGTTTGTATTTGTAGAGCAAATGTATGTGGTGGTGTTGTTTTTGGGTTTTTTTATGATGGAGACCTGAACAGCTGGAAGAGAAACAGGTCAAATTTCTTTCATTTTCATGAGGGTATTGAAAATTGAGGGAGACTGAGAATTCTATCTGTCCTCCAAGCTGGAGACAAGTGGGAGCCTCAGGAGCTTCAAGAGGAGTGAAACTCAGATCCCTGCTGTGTCTCCCTTGACAGAGATTTATGTTCTCACAGTTTGGGCCTGAGCTCTTCCCTGATCCTTTATCACTGAGTGACTTTCCTGAGCAGTCACAGCCTTGCTGGAACATTTTAGTTCAATTTGTGGCTGAACCATGCAGAATTTTCAACAGCTCTACAGCCTTTAAACCTGCTGGCTATCCAGTCTGCCTCCATCTTCTCTATAGTCATGGCATAAGTATAGCTGTAGAATTTCCTTACTTGTCCCTATGTTGCTTTTCTACAAATTTCCTGTGTTCTGTAATGGCTCAGAAAATAAGCATAGAAGCGCATGCCCTTGTTTAGTCCCTGCTGATGGGTCAGAAGTGGAGATTAATAGGATAGGAAATGCATTTCTACTCTGCAGTCAGTAAAGGAAATTCACTGGAACTAAATTAATCACAAAACAGACTCGAAGAAGAGAATAGATTAGCAGGGAATTAACTCATTAATTAGATTCATACTAAAGTTCAGAAAAGGGTTTCCTTCAAGATAACAACCAAGTTCAAAGATTAGAAAGGGTTGGTCTGGACTTGGGAGGGCACAGTATTTTATTTTTCAGCTATGTCAGGTTTCATTTTAGCCCAACTTTTGCCTTGTATATTAAAAAAAAAAAAGCTGCTGGAAGGAATTCAGAGTCTGAAAATGTCTAACCACAAAGTGCCTAATGATAGAAGCCATTACTGGCCCATTCACATTGCTGGGCTCTGGTGTGTGGTGTTAATATAAGCCCAGGGGCCTTCTCTTTTGTGTCACCTTTGCTATGTTTAGAGCTCAGTTGGAAGTCCTTGTGTGAGTGGCAGCTGTGTCTTGTAGAGGTTTTTTTTTTTCCCCAGTGTGTGGATGAGCAGAAACCACATGCAGATTTAAGTGAGGTTAAGTGCTAAACCACTGCCTGCCATGCTGTGCTACTTAGGACTCCAGAAAATTTTCCACCTCCCAGTGGTGGGATGGGATGGAGGTGAGTTACTGTATGTTTCTAAGGAGAAGAGATTTGGCTGCAGTTTCCTCATTGTTCCAATGGGATGCTTCTCTGTGTGATTCCCTCATAAGCTGGGCTGCAGCTTGGACTCAGGGTTAATTTAGGATCCACACAGCAGCATTCCTGTTAAAGCAAGATTTATACTGTCTGCCTTGCTCATTGTGCTTTTCCACAAGCTTGCTTGCTGTGCTAGAGAAGTAACTCCCCTCATGTTGCCAACCAAGTATGGATACTCTGGTGAAGCAAATGTAGGAGAAAAGGGATCATTTTGTCATTACCTATCGCTTTGTGCTGTGAAACAGGCCCATCCAACTCCATTCAAGTCCTGAATAGCCTTGGAGAGAGAGAGACCTGCTGCTTCCCAGATCTCAGGAGGTCCCTATTCCATGTTGTGTGATGTTACACCTCTGCACAATGGAGCTGGTGATCACTGCACCAAGACTAGTTTTTGCAATATATTCTTAATGAATAACAAACCAGAGCTAAACGCTAGTAGAAATGAAAGCAGATGCATGTGAGAAAGGCCCCCTGCTTTGTCTTACCCTTTCTCGTCTTTTGTTTGCGCTACTTCTCAGCGTGAATGCAATCAAACCCTACTCGGGAACATCTGAGCTGTCTATTTGCCACTTAGGACTTCGTGGGTACTGAAGTTTCCTCATTGTTTATTTAAAGTGTTCTGTTGGGTCTCTTTTCACTTTCTGTAAATAACAACTGTCCTCAATTTTCTCTGGTCTGATTACTGAGACTGACTATCTGTGTGTTTTGAGTTGCTGAGTTGTATTAATCTCTAATATACTCTGATCTTGCAGTCAGTAAACTAATGCGTTGAGGATGTCACAAGCTGTAAAAGTCAAAGGACCTCTTGGACACATGAGGTACTTTGGTTGTGACATGAGTAAACCTCCAAGCAGCAATAGTGCTGTTTCTGATGCACATAAAGATCTTAAAGATGTCTGACTTTTAATCCAATATGTTGAAAACTGTATGACACTGGAGCTAATTTGTTTCTAGAGAAGTCGATGCATACTATATTTTCATCTACTTTAGTTTGTCTTGGTAAAGTTTATTCCACTTAGTTAATGTTGGTGTGGATGAGAGATGAAAAAAAACCCCAGCATTACTCCCCATAGAAAAATTATGCCAAAGATTTTTCCTTCAGATCTGCCAAATAGAAGTCAACAACTTTGTTACCACAGAAAAAGCTAAGAATTTAGCCACGTCAGTTATCAAATGCTTTATTTTGCAGTCAGTAAAAGCCCTTCATCCCTTTATCCCATCCCAAATGGAAACTTTCCTAGGTTCCATTTAATCTTAGTAGCAGGATAACTAACAAGGGAAAACTATTTCACCAGAGAGTGGGGAAAACAACCAAAAAAACGTAAGAGAAAGAATAGTCTATGGATATCATCTGTTCTCCTTTCTGTTTTAGAGTCTTAACCCTCTTCCTGTCAGAGTATGGAGTCTTGAAATGCATGTATTCAAACCCTATTGAAAGATGCTTTCTAGCAGCCTTTTCTAAAAGGCATGGCAATACAATGTCCATGGACTATATCAAATCCAGTCCAGAATTTATCCTATGATAATTTAGTCCTGTATAATCCACACAAGACTGATGAAATATCAGTTTATACCATGGATGTGACCCAAGGCAATAGAAGACTTTACTGTTTGGATCAGGGCAGTTAAGAATGCAGAGTATACATTCAGGGAGCAAAATGTTTCTTTGTGCTTTTTAGACTGCAAAATGCTTTACTGCTTCTTTTGTTTTCTTACTTCAGTCACAACAAAGGAATGTTGCAAGTGGCTCCAGAGAAACAAAACCTAGAATAGAAAAGGGATTTAGAGAGAAGAGAAAAGATTAGATTAAATTGGTAAGAAAAAGAATTCCCAGTAGTGAGTTCCCAGCTCAGCCTTCTGAAGGGAAGCCTTCTGCTCCTGATCTGTTATGATTCACTTGGCAGCTCAGCCCAGAGTGGCCTCTCTCCTTCATCTATACTGCTATAAAGTAATACCCAGTGATAACAGCCCTGCCAAGCCTGGTCGCTCCTGATGCATTGTACACAGCTTTCATTAATCTATTTGTGCCTAGCAGCTCATCAATGAAAGCTCATTCTAATTCCCTTCCTTCTGATTTTCTATGGACTTTTTGTGAGGAGGAATGAGTTTGCAAGAAAGAAGTGACCTATAATACTCCCTCAATTTAGCTGTTGCTTGAGCAAGTTTTATTCAAGCTTTCCTTTCACACTGCACAGTTCAATCGGTGCTTGCGTTGCTCCATCTTCTTGTCTTTTGGCCTTACAGTGATTTACTTTTAAATACTCTTGTGTCCACTAATGATTGATTTTCCCATTTTGGCTCCAAAGTGTGGTCTCACCAGCATATATCATTCCTGATATGCAACTATTCCTGCTGTGCTTGGTGTGAAGCAATGAAAGTCATCCCACACTGACCTCTTACAGTCCTGCTGCTCCTTGGCCTCTACTCTGCCAGTTAGTGCTGAGATTATTCCTTCCGAATTATCACTGTGGGGAATGAACTTTTCACTTCATTTATGTTGCCTAAAATCAGTGAAGTTAAGGGCTGTCATGGATCTCCATGGCTCAACCATTTTCCTAGTGATGATCAGCATTACCTACATAACTTCTATGTTACTCTAATCTTTTCTTAAAGAGCCCTAATAACTGAATTACCATACCCTCTCCAAATAGGGCATTTCAGCTCCTACTACCTTGTTGTTTTCCATGTATGTAGCTTGAAAGTTGTCTTGCTACAGGAAGCTTATTCCTTTCCAGCCTAGAAATAAATTACAGATAATTTCTTTTTGGTGTGCTGTCCTTATAACTGGGGAAAAGTCCTCCTTGTACTGCTTTGCCCAAACTACTATGTGACATCTTGTAGGGGACTTAATTGTGCTGGTTCAAGAGAGAACTGATTAATTCATGTATCTTTCCAGGTTACACTAATTTTTTTATACCCACCCAGTATAGTATTTGCATTTTTGTAACAGGAAGAAATTTGTGGCTCATGAACAATTTGTAATTTTCAATAATGCCGATTGGTTTGTTTTTCTTTTCTGGTAGAAATATTCCCTTGTCATTGCTCCTCATTTGTGTGTTTCCACCATTGATTATTCCTGTCTAATCTTAGTAGCTTGTACTTGACCCTATTGAGTTGCAACTGTTTTCCTCTGGCTACATTTCCAGTTTGTCAAAATTATTTTGAATTTTAATAAAAACTTTGTCTTATAGAATCATAGAATAGTTTGGGTTGGAAGGGACCTTAAAGATCATCGAGTTCCAACCCCCCTGCCATAGGCAGGGACACCTCCCACTAGACCAGGCTGCCCAGTGCCCTGTCCAGCCTAGTCTTGAACACCTCCAGAGAGGGGGCATCCACAACCTCCCTGGGCAACCTGTTCCAGTATTTCACCACCCTCACTGTAAAGAATTTCTTTCTTATGTCTAGTCTAAATCTACCCCCCTCTAATTTATATCCATTGTTTCTAGTCCTCCCATCCGATATTATGTTAAAAATTCCTTCCCCTGCCTTTCTGTAGGACCCCCTCAGGTACTGATAAGTTACTATGAGGTCCCCTTTGAGCCTTCTCTTCTCCAGGCTGAACAACCCCAATTTCTTCAGCCTGTCCTCATAGGGCAGTTGCTCCAACCCTTTGATCATCTTCGTGGCCCTTCTCTGGACCCTCTCCAATAGCTCAATATCCCTCCAGAACTTCATCTGTGAATCAAATTAACATATTTCTTATCTCAGTCTTTCATGAAAATACTGAATTGTATAAAATCCGTGGCTGAGTCCTGAAGAAGCTCACTCAGCACAAGTATCCATTTTGACAGTGAAATTCTGAGAAGTGTTTGCTGAGGACAGTTTTCTGACCAGCTCATACACTCACTCTCCCATACATGCTCTGGGAACTTTACTATGTGACATCTTGTCCGCTGGGTATTCCCCTGCTACCTCCTAACAGATGCAAATTAGAATGGGTAATCTGTTTCTGACAAAGCTTTATTGACTGATAGGTACTTCTTTTTTTTTTGTCCTCCCGCATTCTTCCAAATTGTTTCTTTGTTTGGAGGAATTGGAATTGGAGTTAACCTGTAAGGTCTATCGTTTTCTGTCTTCTCCTTTTTTCTGTCTTCAAAAGATAGCTACTACATTGTGTCACTTATCTATTTCATCACAAATCTTTCCTAAGTTCTAAAAAAAATAATCATTAACAGCTTTGAGATGGATTGAATTGGTTCCTTAGAGGAATATAGCACATTCAGCTCGTTTGGAAAGATCTAAGCTTTGTAACTTCTCTAACCTGTCCCTTTTGTATTATGGGCCTCTTTTATTCCTTTGTTAGTTCTTAACAATGTTAATTCATCATAGTTGACCTTTTTATGAAAATTGATGCAAAATCACTCTTCTCAGCATTTATTGTCAATAGATTTCCTTCTCTGGAAAGTGGACTAACAATTTATGCTGCCTTTTATTAGTAATAAACTTAAAGAACTTCATCCTTTTCTGGGTGATATTTTTGCCAGTCTCATCTCACTTTGTGCTTTCATTTTTCAAGCTTTACTCCTAGCTGTTCTTTCTGTACTTCTGCAGTCAGTAGAATTAACCAATCTATTTTAATCCCTTTTTCAACTTCATTTGTACTTTGACATGCATTTAAAGTCAATTAAGAACTGGCTATTTTTCTTTGTAATAACTTAGTTCATGTTTATATCATTCTTCTCAGATATGTACAGTTCTTCTTGAGTCTTTTTATAGAATGAAAATTCTTAAGGATCCACATCCATGCATCTCCATGGAGTTCTCTACTGTGGAAGATTTACATAAATCCACTTAATCTTACTCTTTCTTCAGGCTTTGGTGAAGATCTTCCATGAAAGCATCTCTTGTGGTTCTGGAATTTACGGTGTCTTTCTCTTCTGCCACTGCTTGGAAGGAAAATGTGACTTTGTGCTTTAATGCTTGAGAGCTGCTTGTCTTGTCCTGGGTTGGCAAGGTCTTTAAAAGTGAGAAAATTGCTAGATATCAGGGATCATTTCTTCTGAAGAAAATGGAGTTCTGTTTAGAGCCAGCTTTGCCAGGAAATCACCCTCACAGTCAGGCAAAGTTACAAGATGAATAAACACACATTATTCTGTTAAAGCAGAGCTCAAACACAGATTGCAAATTTCATCACGAGGTTGTCATTACAAAATGACAAGCAAAACCATTGCTCATTTTATCTAAAGACCTTGGATTTATCTTTCATTCTGCAAGCTCTGTTTCCCAAAGTCTCTTCATTCTTTGAAGATATTAATGGGAGTTTTTGGTTGACTGAAGGTATTAAAAGTAGATTGGAGGTAGATTCCACTGTATTGACACTTCTTTAGTTTGGCTGATGCTCTATACTCTACAATAACCCAGAACTGGACTACTGAATCATCTGATTATACCAGCTGGATGCCTGATGACTGTAAATACATGAAGATTTACTTTCAGATCTCTTGCTGGGTACCCTTAGTTTACCTTGTAGAGTCTGGGGGGTTCCAACAAGTTCAGTAACAGTGTCACTGTCCTGTGTTATGAAATAATTAATTTTTTTTTCCTCTGACTGAAGAGTAGATAATTCTTTATTTAATTTGTTATGACCCATTCCCTACCTCGTGCTGCACTGAGTGTTGTCAGCCACCCCACTATGCTTTTAATTACAGTATACTATTAGTTCCATGCTGTAAACATTTAAACTTTTCCTGGTGTGGTTTTATTGGTATTCTGCACTTCTCAGAGCTTAAACATGACACAGTTTTAAATGCAAGCAGCTTTACTGCCAGGCCCTCGTGACTGATTGTATTGGTGACATAAGGTACCAGTATTGTCACAATTCTCATTTGCTTGCAGTCCTTAATCAGTGTGCAAGCACTGTCAGCAAATCTCTTTCCAACTTATTACAGAGAAAGTGCATGAATGCCTAAACATAAAAGTCTCTGATTCCCTTGCCTCAGAAAAAGTTGTACATCTCCATATGCTTCTCATGAATTATACTCTTGCCTGCCTCCAAAGGCCATTAGCTGATTTCTCTCCTACCCAAAGGTTAGGGTATAGTGGGCTTCTATATCCTAGGAGCTATACATACATGTTAAACTGAAGACACAATTTTCAGTTTGTCACTTCTGGGGAAAATGGACTCAAGTCCTAGATCACTGTGTGTTTTGTCACTGAACATTCTGAGGACAGCAGGGGCAAGAGGAACTTTCACCAGTGATGAGCTGGACTTTGCTTTGTCCACAAAGCCCATTTGCTTTCTCCAATGAAGTCTACTTAGACTCCCTGTAAGAATTTTCTGGTTTAGCATGCTCTCCAGTTGAGAAGTTTAAACCTTGATATTTCTTTTGCAAAGACAATGGGATAGAAAAGACAGCATCTCTGTGTGTACATACAACAGTGGGTGGTCTTAGGTGTGGGAGTGTGCATCCCTTGGTATTTTGGAGCATAACATCAATTTTCCCTAGTATTTATTGTCTGAAGATTGAAATCTGTACCTGCACTCTGCTGGACCTGTGTCTCCTCTCATTATAAGAACTTCTAGCTCTACTGATTCATAGCCTACTGAAAAATGTGTATCTCATAGGATAGAAAGCATGATGTGCAATTTTATATGGCAGGACAAACGCTAATGAAAAGTAAAGACAAGTCTTATCCAGACTGGGGAAAGTATAAAGGAAGACAGAAGGAAGGTATGAGCTTAAATAAATAAACAAACTAAATGGAGATATAGAAATGAAAATGAAATATAGCAATACATGGTGGATGTACCTGCATTCACTTTGCTCCAGAGTTTTTGGTCTTCTGGACTAGAAGTGTTCATAAGAGGACTTAAAGGACAATCTGCTTGCTAAATATCATTCATGCATAGGTTTATATACTACATTGTAAATTCCTCAATAAGAACTCTTAGTTGAAGTCTCTTGTTTAATCTTGCAGAGCACTGAGCAATTCCCTATGCTTTTGTTTCTTAATTCTCATCAAAATCTTGGGAGCTAAGGCACTCAGTAGCTTGGATCCTTGGTTAGTGAGCAGTGAACTGTATTTTTATACCACTTAGCAGCTGAGTGGCAGCTTCATCCCAAGAGGTGAGGAGGATCTGTTGATCACCTCCAGTTCTTCCAGACTGTCCATGCACAAATTTGCCTTCTTTTCACTCAAGGCATGAACTTGACCACAGCTGCACTCCATGTTAGCTAAGCACAGCTTTACAAGGTGCTGTTTGGCTTTATGTGGGCTATGTCTTTGTTAAAGTGGCTGTACTAAAAACCAAGTAGAAAATTTCTGACATAAACTTTCTAGGATTTTGTTTACTTCATATTCAGAATAAAAAAAAATAACTCTATTTAATTCATGTGGGTTGATGTTAACTTATGTGGAGGTTTGTGACCCCGGGACTTGTCCTTTCTGGTCATATTTAGCACTTGTTTACTGAAACTACACCTCACCTTCATTGGTAAAAAGAACAATAAGATCTTCCACCATTTCTAAATGGTGGGTTTTGTCTGAAGATATGAAAATTGTTCTGTGAATATGGAGATAGACATGAGGTGAAAGGTCAGATCCAGGGCCTGTGGAACATGAGTCTTCCTATAAAGTTCAGTGAGTTTTAGATCAGACTCCAAATGCCGGGTGTGAGCGTACAGTCTTGAGCAAGGAAATATTCATCACCTTTGTATCTAATAATGTTTTGTATCTTTTTTTTGGAGCAAAAGGTACTCTAATGTCCTGCCTGCAAACAGGAGAATAATAATTATTTCTTAGATGCAGCCTTTTAGATGAATGTTGGGAGGGAAGATAACAGGGGAAAAAGTGAAAATAATTTTCTTGGGATCTTATTATTTAGACCTTCAGGGAAGTAGAACAGTGTTTTCAAGCAAGAGCAATTTTTTAAAGCAAATAACAACCTTCTGAAAGACAGAGAATAGAGAAAAAAGGAAAAAGAACAATTTTTTGTGCAGATTTCTGTTTTTTGTCCTTTATTATTCCACCTCTGCTTACCATAATTTCCTATAGGTCTGGTCATTCAATGTGGAATAAAGCTGGATATGAAGTATAATGCACACTTAAGGGTACTCTTCATAAATTGCAAGGTCTGTCAGATATTCTGTGAAGAGACTTTGTTCCATTTAGCAACTGAAGGATGAGATTACCTGCCTCACATATACTCAAAATTAATTTCAAGGTTGGACTTTTTCATAAATCACAGGGCACTGTGTTGGGGCTTGGGACTGTCAGGAGAGGGCTGAAGCTGGGAAGTGAGGCAGGACTGGAAAAACCAGGAGAGAATACTGAATGTATTAGAAAAGTTCATTGACAACCATAGACCAGACTGTTGCCATGTGCTCTGGGTTCACACTGGCACAAACTGATTATGTTTAGGCATCATCTCATCCCTGAAGGCACAAGCAGGGACTCTGATTCCTTCTGAACCTTGTTCCATTGTGGGGCTGTGTTCCCTTGGGGGGAAGAAAGAATAGGTCCCAGAGCTGAGAAACAAGGGCTTGATTGCTGTGTTGAATTACTGTGTATGTGAGAACCTGCCTTATTTGCTCATCATATGTACTAGAACTCATCTATTCTGAGAAGTAAATGCTTTTGGAAAACCCCGGAGAATGTGATTTGGAAGTTTCTGGAACATTTGTTTCCGTTTTGTCTTGCTTTCTTTAGCCCATGTCAACAGCTTCCTACTTCTAATGACAGCTGCTTTTTCTTTTATGGTTTTGGCCTTTTCCCTCTGTTACAGACACACTGGATGAAGCCAAGACTTTCTAAACTGCATTTGTAATACATGCCAAAGAAGAGATTACTTTAAAAATGAGAATAGAAAATATTACCTGTCTCCCTCAGATAAGCCTGAAAAAAAAACCAAACCAGTGCTGATCTCTATAGAGTCCTGGTTATTGCACTGACTTCTGCTCCCCTTTTACCCCAGCATTAAAATATAGTTATAGTTCAGAAAAGTGGCAGTAAAGATTACTTTGTAGGGTGTCATATTCAGTCTCTGTCAATGGTGCCCAAATTAAATTTTCTCACTTTACAAAGGATGATTTATTTCTTTCTTCCTGGTACCTGCGGCACCAGGAACTACCTTAGATCTTTCAGTCAAGCTGGTGACTTTCTTAGCTGCTCTACAAACAGAGAACATGGAAACAAAAACCTCTAAGGAGAATTTTCTGTTGTTGTGAAGTAACTGTTTTATTTATATGAGAGTATCATGGCAGCTCCAATGAAATTCCATGTCTCTTCCTCATCTGTACAACACAATACAAAGGATACAGTATACACCTTTGAGCTTTTGGTGTAAAGAACTACAACTGAAGAATATATTTCTGCTATTTTGATGCTGTTAGTGTCATCATACCTAGTATTTACCTGCCCAGAGAGAAGATAACTAAATGCTGCAAAACATTTCCAATGAAGGTGAGTTTGAATTTTTTTTTTTTTCTATTTAGTTCCTTTGGTCTTGTTTCTACCAGCATCCTGAATAGGGCTGATGTGGGATAGGAGGAGGTGGAAGAGCAGATTATGGAACAACAGATTGTAGAACATCCAAAGGAAGAAAATGCAGACCTTGTGACTGTGTGCATTGTTCACTTTAGAGCCAAGTTTTTCCAACAACAGCAGCAACAGAATAGAAACATTCTCCACAACTTATGTACATGTAGCAAAACACTGAAGAATAATCACAGTCTTACATCCAGATTTTTGCAAGTGGAATAGAGGCAAGGGCTGCAGAACTGTATTACTCATTCTAATTTTTCTGAATGTAGAAAGAGTAATTTCAGAAGGAATGGTTTAAATGTCGAATGGTGATGGTGAGTGGCATTTGATAACAGCCTGTCTCCATTATCCTGAGAAGTGGGATATTAATGTATTGTTCCCATTCCTGAGTCACAAATGGAACTGTGACATTATTCCTTTCCTGAGTTTTTGAGGTTTAGAAAGTATTATTTAGTGACCTAAAATTATTTCGTATGTTTTTAATCTGTCATGAATTGTTTTTTCAGCTTAATAGAAGCATGTCCATACCTTAACTCTGCTGAAAGTTTTAAGGAAAAAAAAGAAAAAAAGCACAAGAATCAACATGTCTCTTGGTGAATGCTAAGGAAGGATGTCCTCTCTGATGGAGATGGACTGGGTCAGTAATGTCTGTAGCCTGATCCTTAAAAGTCAAAGAATAGTGCAAGTAGGAGGAGGAGACTAGTGAGGAGGATCTTCCCCTACGTCCATCTGCCATATTTGTTGTCTTGTGTTTCAGCAAAGAGTTATATCAAGAAATACTTAGAATGCATGTTTTTTTGGGGAAAAGTCTGTGTGAAGAGAAACAATTTGTTAAAGATACCCCTCTGAACATGAAGTGGCAAGTTCTTGACATCTTTTGGTGTCAGCCGTCCTAGAGCTTTCTTGTTCCCCCACATGGAACTTTGATTCAAAATAATCAAAGTAAAGAAAAAAAGCCTTTTTTCTTCTTACTGCCATTCTTCTTTACTCAAGGGTGTAGAGGAAGAGGTAGAGGAAATACCAAAACTCTGAAAACAAAAGCAAAGGCATGAGAACTGCCTGCCTTCATCCTGTGCAGCATTGCCCTACTCTGACCAAGTCCTTCTCTAGCTTTGCGTTTTGCTCACACTCAGAGCATGCTGATGCTGAGCTTTCTGTCAATAGTACTTCTAATTAAAGGTGCAATGCAAGATACCTTATTTTGTGTTCTCTTAAGAGAAGTAAAAAGGAAAATAGGTAAACATCACAGTAGTGGAGAAAAGAGAGAAATGGGCAGTCAGAAAATGATACCTGCAAAGACAGGGGAGAAGTTCTGCCCTTCCAGGAATGTACTGTGCTTTCTACAATGTATCTTCAAGTCCTGGTTCTTTAAGGCTGCCAGGTAATGAAAGACAGCTATCCATTTTCATGGACATATCAAAATCTGATGAATCCTGTATTTTTATCATCTGCAGGACAGTTTTGCAGTCTTGCTCCTGCAATATTTACCCACAACAACTGAATCTAAACAGCAGAAAATGGGTCTGCACTCACCCGTAATTTGAACCAAGCTTGATTCAGAGCCTGGGAACTTTATTTTACAGAGGCAGTTGATATTTTTTACATCAATTTCAAAGGTAATGAATTGGAAAAATGTGTAAGTAGAATATTGTCCTTGTGGAATTAGAATTTGCTCGTGTTTATCCCAACCTCTGTACTTATGTCTAGATTTTGGGACTCTGGCAATGTACCAGTTCAGTGTTTGCATATACACCAAGCCCTTTTGCTTCCATAAATCCATGTGTAAAGGTTGGAAAGAAGGCATGTGACTGATCCAGGATGCTGATGGACTATAGTCACTACACTTGCCATGCAATCTCTCATACAGCTTGTGCTGTTAGAGGCTAAAGGAGAGTCTCAATAAGCTGAAATGATTTTCAGTTTTGCTTTCAGGATAGCTGTTCTCTCATGCACAGCAAAGACATGCATAATATGGAAAGCCATCTTTCCAAGTGCCATGGAAATAATTTGTTGCATAGGCTATAAAAATGAATGATTTGGCCAACAATACTTCAACTTATACAAGATTTAGAGAAGAAGAAATAATCATCAAGAAAACCCACATCTTTTTTACTTCCACTTGAAATTGTCATGGCTGTAAATTCTTCTGCTTTGGTCCTTCTGCAGCAAGAAACATGCATAACAAGTCATGAAGCAAAGTTGAGACAATACATTTTGTGGTATTACAGAGCTTCTGATATGGCTGTGAAAAGTTGTCACTCGTTTAACTCTACAGGTACCCCATCCTAGATCTTGTGCACAAGATGAAGTGATGAAAAAATTGCACTTGTCAGAGAAAAGAAGTTGGCACACTTGTGGCTGTAAGTTTACTTGCACCAGAGTGAGAGTAGGATGGTAGAAATAGCCTTGACAAAGAAGAAGTATCAGGCAAAGTGCAGGTGACAGTGCAATTTATCACATGGCTGTGAAATGTATTAGCTGCCTATCACCCTCAGTTATGTAAAACAAAGAGAGTGAGAGAATTGATTAAACTATGACCTCTTTCATCTACTGGCTGTCATTTTAGTTGTTGTGACAGAAGCTAGTGTCTAGTCGTTAAATGCACAGACTTCTCAGTTTCAGATTTGGGCACTTGATTAATAGTTCATATGGCATGATTCCTTTTCCTTCTCTTGGCTCAGACCATATGGCAGAAGCTCTCCTCCATGTATATCATGGC
This sequence comes from Turnix velox, assembly GCA_013400935.1. Lineage (NCBI taxonomy): Eukaryota > Metazoa > Chordata > Aves > Charadriiformes > Turnicidae > Turnix > Turnix velox. The sequence continues at coordinate 160,930 of VZTY01015848.1, forward strand.
TCTGAAGTTAGCTGTCCACCCATCATGGAGTTATGGTGGATGCCTGTACAATGACTCACTTCTATTTCTCTTTTGGCCTTGTGTTCTTGTAGATAGCTCAAGATCTCCTTCTGCCCCTGGTATTTCTTTTAACAGCTTGACATCAAATCCCACAGGGATTGGTCTCTTCTAACTTCCCAGTTATAAGGTAACAGAGGAAACGATCTTAAAAAGTTTAGTTATGTGAAGAATTATGGTTGATTCTATGACAAAAGGACTTGAAGTAGCAAATAATTTAGCACCACACTTCAGGGGAAGTTTTACAAGTTTCTGTTATGGTCTTTGTTTCTGTCTGGTTTTTCCAGATAAGATTTTAAAAAGATTCCTTTACCATAGAATCCTGATACTTCCACCCCCTACTTGCTGTGTAGGGAGAAGGATAGTTGTAAAAGTAAAACAAACTTTTAAAAGGTAGCTGCTAATTATGAAAATCAATTAGTGAAGTTGCACAGGCTCTTTAATCAATAAGGATAACTACCTGACCTGAGTCAGTAACTGAGCTGCTGCCAGGCTCAGTAAACTAAGGGTTGCCAGATCAGTGTATTGCTTCTGTGGCAGGGATTTATGAGAGGCACTATAAACCTTTATAGTGCAAGGTTCTACCAGACCTTTGAGAATCATTCTAATATTTCAGCTGTCCAAGTGCATTCACAATGAATGCAAAAGTGTTGCCATTTAGGTGTCTACATGTATCTTTATTCATCCCCATGACAAGTTCTCTGAGCATCCGGTGTAGAAGGGCTAGTCATCCATGGATTATCAAAAGGTGCTAGAATGAATATCTGAAGAGATGCTGCTCAGTCAGCAAGGCTCCAGGGGTTAGGAATGTGCATAATGAATGATTATCTGGTAGAAGAAAAACTGTTTTGCTTAGAGGTTCATCTTGTGATTCCATGGTGGGTAATCTGATCTGAAAGCATCTCTCCTGAGCAGTTGCTCCTTTCTCACTGGGGCAGAATAGTCTTGTCTGAAAGCATGTAGTGTGCTGTAGTAGACAACTGCATCCTACAAACTTTCATTGAATAAAAAGAACACTTTGGGGCATGAAATACCTGGGAGAGGATGACTACCCACGGTCTGGCAGAAGGCCACTGCTGAATCTCCGGTAATCTGATCCCACTGTGTAGAACCCTAGTGCTCTGGCTTTGAAATGTTCCTACTGTTAACTTTGCTGAGACAAAATGTGAGAAGTAATGTGAACATGAGCAAGGTTCTCCTTTCCTGAAGTATTAAGAAAGAGGAGTATATTCATCTGCTGCTGGATAATCTCAAAGACTGAAGTTTCTACAGGTAGAATTAGGCTATCTACTGGCTTGAATTTGAGAACTGGAGCCAGGAAGAAGAGTGAGGAGTAAACCCAGAGAAATATAAATAAACCACCACCAAGATGAAGAATAGATCCAGCAGGGCCTCAGTGCAAAGAAAAGCAGTGTCAAGCTGCTCATATTCATGCCAGCTATCAGTAGCCATGTAGAACCTTTTTGGTAGCTAAGCAACAGAGGCCATAAAGACATTGTGGCTGCACAAAGCTATTTCTTTAGACATTTTTCCTCATAAGAAAGCTGTAAGAGTGGGCAGCCAGGTACAAGAAGTGTCCACAATGGATTTCTTCCTGTATTTCAAAGCTGCCAAAGAGAGGATGTGGATCTAGCCATGAGAATGTGAGTTACAGTGGAAGAAAAGTTTTGTGAATCCAAATGAGTCTTAGGATCTTACAAAAGACCAATATGCAATTTGGGAAGTTCACAAAACCTTTGTGTCCCTGGGAGTCCCCAGTCACTACCTAATAAATACAAGTCTCCTTACGTTGATTATAGGATCCCGCCTGCTTTAGTTGCCTGGGTCTATTAGTTACCAAATTAAATTTTGTATCAGTAATAGTGAAGCACTTTCAGGTAGTTTTGTTCAGCAAATAATGAAGAGCAGCCTGAAAATCAACTTACCTATCCATTTATTCTGTGGATAAATGCCGGAGAAAGTCATAATAGCAATAACTGAGATTTATTTAGCTCCTTTCATTTGAAAGAATCCCAGAGGGCTTTTCTCACAGCATATGAAGAGATTGCTCACTCCCTGCTGAAATGCAACACTTCTGGAGTGGAACACAGCAAACTGCTCTACTCCATCAAGAACTACATCAAATTTGTTAACAGGTGAAGAGAGAAACAACGGTAGTATTTTATGGAGACACAGTGTAATCTTCCTAACTGGAATTCAGCCAGAATAATGAAATTTAGAACTTTTGTGCTTGCTAGGAAGGACAGGGAAGGGTTATCAACACCTTGATTTAATATCTCTTCCAAAAGAGTGTGTGTTGGGCACTGGCTAACAAGGAAGACCATCCTACATTAATCAATGGTTCTTTGCAGCATCTGGGTTTTCCCTAGAGGTTTTTCCTTCATCCAGGTTCAGA
>VZTY01015848.1:163877-182084 GCA_013400935.1 Turnix velox
AAGTGTCCACAATGGATTTCTTCCTGTATTTCAAAGCTGCCAAAGAGAGGATGTGGATCTAGCCATGAGAATGTGAGTTACAGTGGAAGAAAAGTTTTGTGAATCCAAATGAGTCTTAGGATCTTACAAAAGACCAATATGCAATTTGGGAAGTTCACAAAACCTTTGTGTCCCTGGGAGTCCCCAGTCACTACCTAATAAATACAAGTCTCCTTACGTTGATTATAGGATCCCGCCTGCTTTAGTTGCCTGGGTCTATTAGTTACCAAATTAAATTTTGTATCAGTAATAGTGAAGCACTTTCAGGTAGTTTTGTTCAGCAAATAATGAAGAGCAGCCTGAAAATCAACTTACCTATCCATTTATTCTGTGGATAAATGCCGGAGAAAGTCATAATAGCAATAACTGAGATTTATTTAGCTCCTTTCATTTGAAAGAATCCCAGAGGGCTTTTCTCACAGCATATGAAGAGATTGCTCACTCCCTGCTGAAATGCAACACTTCTGGAGTGGAACACAGCAAACTGCTCTACTCCATCAAGAACTACATCAAATTTGTTAACAGGTGAAGAGAGAAACAACGGTAGTATTTTATGGAGACACAGTGTAATCTTCCTAACTGGAATTCAGCCAGAATAATGAAATTTAGAACTTTTGTGCTTGCTAGGAAGGACAGGGAAGGGTTATCAACACCTTGATTTAATATCTCTTCCAGAAGATGGTTATGTGTTGAGCACTGGCTAACAAGGAAGACCATCCTACATTAATCAATGGTTCTTTGCAGCATCTGGGTTTTCCCTAGAGGTTTTTCCTTCATCCAGGTTCAGATTTGCCTGGTTTTTAAGAAACCATGAGATCATACTCCTAAGAAGTTACAAGTACTGGTTGACTACTTGTAACCAAAATAGTGTTTTCCCTGCCTATATTTACTTGCCAAAACCTGAATTAGGTATATAGTTCTCGGGAGATCTCGTAGGAGCTAGAAAAGAGATACTATACTTTATTATTGGTCACAAACACTGCACAGTTGATTACAATACATCTGCAGCTCCATGGTGATCATAGTATTGTGTGAACAAACCTGCTGTTTGGTGACAGAGTACCTTGTGGGTACTGCAAAGTGTTAATCACTAGCATATATACAGAATACAGGGACATCAGCAGTATGATTCTGTGTTGCTCTATATCTGTATGATATCTGCCTTAATGGTTTTTATTGCTTTGTTGATTTTCTAAGCTGTATTGCAAAACAATACTAAGAATAAAAAGTTTAGGTTGATTTTCCCTTTGAGCACTAGCAGAACTCAGCTGATACATAGTGGAAAGTGGCAGAAAAATTTTCTTTCTCAGTGACCTTCCTAACTAATGAGCAGCTGAGGGTCACCACCACAGAACAGATAAATCAGGGGACAGTTTGAGAAATGTTAAGCAGTAAATTATGGCTGAACACAAGAACAGTGATCATTGTGCTTTGGCTTTAATATCTCAACCTGTGGATGCAGGCTAGACAGGCAACAGAACTCCACAGCTGTATCTAAACTCAGGGAAGCCAAACCTTGGGGTGGCTCTGTGATGGTAAATAGAAGGCTGTAAGCATCAGGTTGTCTTCCTCATTCCACTTAACTCCTTGTTTCCTAATGCGTTATTCTCAGCATCTTTTTCTCCCTGCCAAAATTTCTGAAAAGCCTATAAGTTAATTGCAAACAGATCAAAACAGAGTGGAGAGACCTCTGGTCACACTCCCACTGGTGAGGCAAAGCAGAGCTTGGCTGGTAAATGTCCTGCTTGCAGCAGTGGTCTGACTTGCTGGTTGGCATATGGCTATTAGTCAACCAACACTTTGTGGACTTCATGCAGTGCTTTGGTGCTCATGGAGGATTTTACTGTGATACTGGGACTGCTGCAGGGAAAGTGGCTTAGATGAATTAATAGGATCTTGGGCTTTGCTAGCCTTGCTTCTTTTGAATTATTTTTTTAATCTTAGCCATTTAGAAATTGCTACTAAAGCCACTCAACAATAATCATTTATGAAACTAATGGGCTGTTCTAGGTTGAGCTTTCCCTCACATCCAATGGCTGAGAGCAAGCAGTTCTGTCATTTTTCATAAAGGGCCTAAAGGACTGGCTTTTACATCTTTGTCCTTTGGTTTTGGTTGNGAGATCATACTCCTAAGAAGTTACAAGTACTGGTTGACTACTTGTAACCAAAATAGTGTTTTCCCTGCCTATATTTACTTGCCAAAACCTGAATTAGGTATATAGTTCTCGGGAGATCTCGTAGGAGCTAGAAAAGAGATACTATACTTTATTATTGGTCACAAACACTGCACAGTTGATTACAATACATCTGCAGCTCCATGGTGATCATAGTATTGTGTGAACAAACCTGCTGTTTGGTGACAGAGTACCTTGTGGGTACTGCAAAGTGTTAATCACTAGCATATATACAGAATACAGGGACATCAGCAGTATGATTCTGTGTTGCTCTATATCTGTATGATATCTGCCTTAATGGTTTTTATTGCTTTGTTGATTTTCTAAGCTGTATTGCAAAACAATACTAAGAATAAAAAGTTTAGGTTGATTTTCCCTTTGAGCACTAGCAGAACTCAGCTGATACATAGTGGAAAGTGGCAGAAAAATTTTCTTTCTCAGTGACCTTCCTAACTAATGAGCAGCTGAGGGTCACCACCACAGAACAGATAAATCAGGGGACAGTTTGAGAAATGTTAAGCAGTAAATTATGGCTGAACACAAGAACAGTGATCATTGTGCTTTGGCTTTAATATCTCAACCTGTGGATGCAGGCTAGACAGGCAACAGAACTCCACAGCTGTATCTAAACTCAGGGAAGCCAAACCTTGGGGTGGCTCTGTGATGGTAAATAGAAGGCTGTAAGCATCAGGTTGTCTTCCTCATTCCACTTAACTCCTTGTTTCCTAATGCGTTATTCTCAGCATCTTTTTCTCCCTGCCAAAATTTCTGAAAAGCCTATAAGTTAATTGCAAACAGATCAAAACAGAGTGGAGAGACCTCTGGTCACACTCCCACTGGTGAGGCAAAGCAGAGCTTGGCTGGTAAATGTCCTGCTTGCAGCAGTGGTCTGACTTGCTGGTTGGCATATGGCTATTAGTCAACCAACACTTTGTGGACTTCATGCAGTGCTTTGGTGCTCATGGAGGATTTTACTGTGATACTGGGACTGCTGCAGGGAAAGTGGCTTAGATGAATTAATAGGATCTTGGGCTTTGCTAGCCTTGCTTCTTTTGAATTATTTTTTTAATCTTAGCCATTTAGAAATTGCTACTAAAGCCACTCAACAATAATCATTTATGAAACTAATGGGCTGTTCTAGGTTGAGCTTTCCCTCACATCCAATGGCTGAGAGCCAGCAGTTCTGGCATTTTTCATAAAGGGCCTAAAGGACTGGCTTTTACATCTTTGTCCTTTGGTTTTGGTTGCAGAGGTTTTTCTTGGACACAGGGAGATAAGGCAAGCACAGAACAGGCCAGTTAGCCAGGCAATTGAAGGAACAGATTGTTTGCATGTGACACAGCAAAGAGAATGATGTTAGACTAACGTCCTTCCTCCTCTTTATATCTGAAACTGATGTGGACCTCCTTTCTTTTACCCACTTAATTTTATCCTCGTGAGTTTGAGAATGTATGGCTAGTTAATCTGTTTAATCATTTAGCATAGATGAGAGTTTAGCACTTGAATAAAAAACAACCCAGCTAAATCCTTGCACATATCTTTGCAAGATCTGCCCTTTTCCTGAATACATTGCCAAGAGTTTCTCTTCTCCCACCAGAGAGGGAGAATAGAGGGAATAGAGGGAACCATAACAGTAGAGTGGTTTGTATCAGTTCTGCTCCAGCTACCTGACTTTGTTCCACACTGCACCAGGCTGTTCCGAAACTTTCCCAGGATCTAAGGAAAAAAGGACTGCCGAGCTCAAATACAGGAGGAGAAGAGAGATCTGTTCCACAAGTAACACTTACAAGAGGAGTAGAAACACACAAAATGTTTCTGCTGCAAAGCCTGACTCAGCTGTCAGTGTGTCTCAAACCAGGCCAGCAGAAACGTGCTGACTGCAACAAAGACCTTTAATACCCTTGCAAGTCATACATGAAAGGAAGGGCAGCAGTCACTTCTGAACACAGTGTTTTCTGAATGCAATTAGCATTATCATAGTGCTTTGTGAAAATTTTACTGGAGGAAGACCGTGTTATCTGGATGTCTTACAGACTTCTCAAGAACAACTGGCGCAGGGTCTTTGAGCACGGGGGAAGGCAATGCTGCATCTTTAAATTGACATAGATGTGCAACTTATGAAAGCAGTGGCATAATATTTCTTTTTAAACCGTGAAGGATATATGATAAAACACTTTCCAAGGAGATTTTTGGAAATCTAGGCCAGGATTTACATAGAGCCTGTTGCACTGGGTTGTGATACAATTGATATTTGTCATCTCTGTCAGGGAAGATTTTCTGGTTTACAGATTAGTACTGTAGTTTTAATGATTACAGGCAACCCTGGGCAGCATGCGGGTCTGAGGAAGCAGTGCTGCCAGGTGGTTGAAATACATCCTAAAAAGATGCTTGGTGTAAGTACAGACTTGCTCCAGTTTGTCATTTATCAGCTGTCTAGGCCCCACTGCTCTGTATCTAAAGAATAAAGTCAAAATATTTCTCACCATAATGGAGTAGCAATAAATGATGCCATAAATATCTAAGCAAACATGGGAATTGCTGGTGCTCAGCTGTAGCTTGCATATGCGACATGACATATTGCTGCTCAGGAAAACTTAATTGAAACCATTTTCCAGGAGAAAACACAGCTTTAGTAAAATGGAACTTTTTCAGAAAATCAAAGAACTTTCCAAGAATCTGCCTAGAACAGTTTTCAAAAATTTTTTTTTCTTTTCAGAGAGAGGGGGAGGGAATATTGTTTTAATTTAATTTTCTATTACTTTTATGATTGTTCTCAGTTTCAAAACACAGTTTTACTAATACACAATATATCAATTACATTGAAATATCTGCTTTTGGGGTGGGAATCATAGTAGCTGTATGTTCTAATTTCATAGAATCATAGAATGGTTTGCGTTGGAAGGGACCTTAAAGATCATCCAGTTCCAACCCCCCTGCCATGGGCAGGGACACCTCCCACTACACCAGGTTGCTCAATGCCTCATCCAACCTGCCCTTAAACACNCTCCAGGCTTTCTCTTCTATTGTAAACTCGATCTCACAGAATCACAGCATGGCTTGGGTCAGAAGGGACCTTCATGATCATTGAGTTTTAAGATTCCTGCCACGGACAGGGACATCTCCCACCACACCAGGTTGTTCCATGCCTCATCCAGCCTGGCCTTAAACACCTCCAGGGAGGGGAGAGAAGACCTCAGAATTAGGAGACAACCCAGCTCTAGCTTTTCTGACTTCAGGCCCCTTCCACAGCTCATGTACTACTGGGGAGATGTTAATAATCTCTGTAACTCTAGAAATTTGTAGTTTTGAATAGCTCTTAAACCTTTGCACAATTATCCATGCTTTCTTACCTTGCCCATGAAATTTTGGTGGTGTAAGTTTGTTTCCCCTGTCATTTAGACCATCACTTGTAAATAATCTGAATTGTGCCATTCTGTGTCAGAGCTGTTTCACCTCACCTGGTTTGTATGAACTATAAATCCACGAATTCCATTTTCTGAGCAACAGGGCAAAAGGCATACGAGAGAGTACAAAGCTTTTATTTACAGTGTTGCCCAAAGACTGAACTGTCAACAGGGAAATAATACTTCTTTCTTATAAATGCTATTATGCTGTAAGTGAAGTCAACAAGGTTCTGCTGCTGGTCTCAGTGGAAGTAGGACTGGTTCCAGGAAAGTATATCAAGTGCTTCTTCATCTCACCCTTGCACACACAGCTAGTTGATATAGAGGTGAGAAAGCTTTTGATTGACTTACACTAATATATGTTATTTGCAATTACTCAAATGGCTGCTTTTGTTATTATTATGATAGGTCCTGCAGACCCTAATTAAGATTTGAGGATATCATAGTTTGACATTGTATAAATATAAAAAGAAACACAGCTCTCTGAATTCATGATTCCCTGAAGCTGTGTGCGTGCTGTATGTGAAGCACAAATCTTTTGTTATAGATGATTTTTCACCTTTTATTTCAATGCATAATTATTAATTGAATTCATATCTTCTTGCAAAACAGTTTCTTTGTTGCCTTCCTCCTAGAACTTTTCAGTTTTTCTTCAATGCCAAGATGACCTTTTGGTCAATGTGAATTCCTGAACTCTTGGGAAATCTGGCTGTGCCTTTTCTGTTGTTTAAATCATTCTCTCTCCTCCATATATACACATTCTTTTCTCTCTTGGATTTCATTCTGCTGTAGCATATTCTCAGTGCACAAGCCGGGGAGAATAAGAGGGACAAATGCCTTTGCAGTTTGAGATTTATCAAAAGCTTTTCATTCTGAAATGATGGCAGGGGAAATTGCATCATCCATATATCTGTCTAGGGAAGAGAATTTTGACTGGGAAATATTTTAGCAGAATGGTGGACTCTGGTGTCAGTATCTATTCCAAGGAAAGAAAAAATGTGTGTGTAAATAGTTAGAAGAATTAAATAATGTATGTGAGTATAGGTGATTACTTTTTGGCGTCTGTAATTGAGGAGACATCAAGGCCAACTTTGTTTCTTTTGCTTTGGAAAATTCAAATAGATACACTGAATTCATCTCAAGAGGGAAATCAGAAGAAAAGTCTATCTCCCTTCTTGAACTGATTTTCAATAACAGTTCAATATTGATCTCATGAAATTATTAGTCTCATGGCTGGTTTAGATGGATGCACCTCCTTTGGTTTTCATGGATTTCTCTGATTTCTCCCTGTTGAGGACCTGAGGAACTTTGTTGCAGTACCTTGAAAATATTCATGTAGTGAACAGTAAGATTTGAACACCAAGAATGCTAAGATTTTACACAGAACTTTTATAACTTGTATGAAATTTGCAGTTATTTAGGAAGCAGCTTAAATAATCCTTTTCTCTTTTTAGAGTGCAAATCCAGACTGACATTAATGGAGTTTAAGGGAAAAAAAGCATCAGCAGAGCAGATCAAATAATCTTTTACTAAATGAGGTTTCTTACATTTCCCTCTGAAATGCCTGGTACTGATTGATGTCAGAGATAGGATATGTGTGGGATTGATCCAGTATGTCATTTCATGTGTTCCTGAGATATGTTATAGCTCACATCCAGTCCAACTGCTGACCTCTCTACATAGTTGTGCATCTCTAGCTCTTCTTCCCTGGCTCTGGTTTCTGTCCCACGCTCATGGCCACTTCATTATGTCATCCCAGCAGAAGCCCATACAGATAAAGCAATCCCAGTTTAGTCCACTGAAAGGTGATTCCTGGATCCACTGAGATCAGCAGGAAGATCCAGTCTGAGGTGGGACCAATCTTTCCATATACAAGTAAAGGATGCATGACAAAATAGCTTAGATTAAGCATCTGGCTTTAAGATGCCAAATGGTTTGTGAAGTAAATAGAACTTGGACTCCTGTAAGCTCTTTGAAAATGTGCTGCTAGTTCCTCCTAGAGGGTAGAAACCTGTGGCAACTGTTTTTCTGCCAAGTACCACCATAAAATATCTCTTCTTCCAATCTGGAATCACTGGGAGATCACAGTGGTTTGTTGGCAGCAGCTTTTCCCTGGTACCTCATGAACTCATGCAATCACAGGGAGGATGTCCCACCTCATGGGAATGCAGCCAGCTGAAGCAGGGCTTGCTGTCAACACAGTGTTCTGCCTTTGTGCTTTTCTTTCTAAACCTGGGCATACTGTTGAAACAGGCAGACTGAAAAAGAGAGAAGGCAGATTTCCCCTGTCTTCTCTGCTTAATTTTTCAAGAAATGTCTTAAATCTTTACTGGAAAGGGCCTAGCAGTAGGCACTGCTGTATTAGGGAAAATGAGGTGCAGAGCTATTTTTAAACCAAATGAAATAGCACCAGACAGATTCCGTTTATAGGAACTTGTACATGTCTTCTTCTGTGCCTTGAAAAGGATAATGATTTCTGTGAAGTAATGATCCTCTCATCATAAACAGGGTCACAAGTGCTGAACCTACTGTCCCCCTTGATATTTCTGTTTAGTGTTTTGGACTACCCTTGCTTTCTTTTCCCTGCCTTTTAAGCAAAGTCATCTTTTTCCATCCTCTTTTCATTTTTTTCTCCTTCATTACGAGAAAATTAGAAGCTGGGAAAAAGCTTCTTGTAGTGCTGAATTGTTACTGGCTAATACAACTGCAGGAGCCATACATAGTGGGTTTTTTTCATAAATCTGCAGCAGAGGGAATTAGGTGGCAAGAGATGGAAGGGCAGTGTTTAATCAGTTCATGTAGGAAATCATTAGCTGCACACCTTTATTCCATTGCTGCCTCATTCTTCATTCCCAATGGCTGCTTTGCCACCAGACCATTAACATTCTTCAATGACTTTCTAAATGCAGTGAAAAACCCCAGAACTGGTGAAATATCAGTGGATGTTATGGAAACAAAAGGCTGAAGGATGTGCCTGTCTTTTGTTTTTTTTCTTTTTTTTTCTTTTCCTTTCTTTGTCCATGCACCCTCTCTCTCTTTCTTGATTAAAAATATACCAAGTTAAAAGACAAGTGGCCCATAGCCTGGAAGGCTGTCTATCCCCTCCACCAAATAAAAAGAGACAGAAGATTCAGTAGTAACATGAGCAAGAATGAGGAGGTTTTTATTAGATTCTCATTTATGGTTTTATTGATTTCAGTGCCTTTTGCACAATCTACTGTTGCAATCCAGTCTCTCCAAAACTGATCAGAGATTAAGCTTTTCACTTAAGTGGTACCAAAAAAAAAAGAATTAGGTCACACTTTATTTGCTAAAAATTCAGGTCAAAATAAAGTAGCACTACTCAGCCAGCATATCGTAGCTCATAACTCAACTGTGTGTTTCACTTGCAGAGGCTAAGACAAAACTTCAGCTTCCACTGCCAGTTCCTTATTTGATCTGAAAGAAACTAGCTCATAGACTCAAGTGAGATGAAAACCTTACCCTAAGGAGTCACTGTGATTTTTCTCCAGGACTGCAGTGGAGGTAGGGTTTCTGCTCTGACTTGTTAATGCACTGTCTTTCGCTAGCCTCCCTTCACATCAACTAATATATTTAGTGTGGTAGTTTCCTAGTTACTCATTCACACAGCCATGGAGTGTGTGTACATCTGTGGCTGTGTGCTAGCCATGTGATAACTTGCAGAGCTCCGTGATGAACCTCCCAGCAGTTCTCACCTCATCACCTGTCCCTCACCCAGCGCTCCACAGAGGCTCTGTGTAACCCAAGCCTCTGGATAGATTCCCACAGTTGTCATGGCTAGAAAATCAAGACATAGCTTGAAAAATTAATTGCAGTGCATTGCCCAGAACTGTATTTAATACTTTAATTATTTTGGGGTTTCATTATTTTTCTGTAGCTTCTGGGGTAACTGTAGAACAAGTTATGGTTCAGTAGAGTACTTTTTTATTTCACTTTTATATTCACATGAGGCGATCTGCTCAGAATCATATTTGCAGCTTGTAAGAAATGTTCCTGTGCCAAACTCCTGTTGCTTTATAGACAGAACATCTGTCACTTTGTTCATGTAGAGTTAATCACATTAACTGGTGGTCAGTGGGACTGCCTCTGGCACAAAATTTCCTATAGCAACCTGCAGCAGAGGAAAGAAGTGCCTGCAAAGGCTCTGCACCAACTGAGTTGGAATTACTGTGAGTTTCTGTGAAATAACATAATTTTAACTGAATATAAGAATATTATGATCTTGAAAGACATCAAGTACACAGTTCTGTGTTTACAAGAAACCACCTGGCCCAGTTTGTCCCCAAAAGGGATGACTGGTTTAATCCCTGCTCTGTGCTTCTCAAAAAGTGGTAGCACCATTAATTCAATCTGCTGAATAACTGGTTCCCACATTTGATATTTCCCATCCCACTCTGGACATATAAACAGAAGATGTTTCTGAATGGAGAAGTCAGGATGCATTAAGCAATGCATGAATTTGCACTATAATGTTCTGATTATCAGGTAAGATGTTATGGACTAAGTCCCACCATGAATCCTATGACAGGGCCACATAGGAGAACACATTGCTTCCTTAGTAGGCTGCTCAGTCCCTGGAGGGAGAAAGGGACTTCCAATGGGCAATTTGAATCTCAGGTGGGATTAATTACATTTGAACAGGATATTGGTATTAGAGTAATATAAGGTGAATGGTTCTGGAAATAGGCTTCAAAAGAAGGGAATGGGGGATAAATTCAAGTCCTATTTTACAAATAATTCAAGGGAGTTTATTATGGTTTGGAAATGGAGTAATCTATCTACCTTACACAAGGTGCTCCTTTAAGAAAGATATGTGGAGAGCTGATTTAAAGTACCAAGTGATATAAATTTCCCTTGCTTCTTTATATGTGACCTAAAGCCTGTAGAGAAAAGCTGGAATAGCTACCCCTTCTTCTGAGCAACACAGACTGAAGATTCTTTCAAATAGGTTCTTGCTGCTTCCCAGAAGTACAACACTTTGAGGATAAAATTTGACATATCTGTACAAGGCTTTTTTTTTTTTTCTTCCACTTCATCTTTAGAATTCAGAGACTGTCTTATTCAAGTGTTAGCTGGCACTCCATCATACTCTGACTCCTTAAAGTACAGTGCCTGAAAAGTCCAATGTGAAACAAGAAACCAAACTGATATGAAAAGAATACCCTTGAAGAAGTAACATCTCGTTTGTCAGAGTGAAAGAAATATAGAATAGAATGATCAAAATGTGTCTGTATGTTAGCCCTGATGCCATTTTGCTTTGGTGAACTGAAAAAAGCTCTTCGTGCAGGAGAAGGTAATGACAACCTACATCTGGCTTTTATCAGCTGTTGGCAAGAGGAGAGCTTCTGTCCTCAGGAACCTTGTGTCTAATTCTCATTATTTTGGTCCTGAGCTAGAAGATAAAGTATGGAATTCTGGAGTAAAAACTCCAAATCACTGTTACGCTTCTTATTCTCCAGCAGACAAGGTCTAGCTTTAGATTTGACCTGACGTTATTTAATTTATTTTACTTTTTTATTTTTTTTAGCCTCTCTTGAACTGTGGGAAGAAAAATCTAGCTCTTGTGGATCACTGTCTGTATATACTCTTAGCTTATTCCCTCTCTTTATCAGGTATTCAAGGGCCATACAATAGAGGCCACACAAGGAGAAGCAAAACCTCTTCTTGGCAGGTTTAAAATTGCTCAAGTCACCCTGAGAGCAAGGTGCCAGAATGTGAAGCAAAGGCAGAAAGAGCATTGAGTGTGCATGAGGCTCTACAGGTGGAAATTTGACTTGTGCTTTGCCCAGTGATTTGCTAGAAACTGTCCATATGCTCCATTTTATAGAGAAGAAGAAATCTTCTTAGGATCATAGGGCTGGACAACATGAGGGCATTTGTCAGCTTTCTATTCACGCTGTAAATGAGAAGAGAAAATAACATTTTGGCTCATTGCTTTTGTTTTGAATGGAGCTCAGTTGTGTTTGATTGTCAGTGAGAAGCCTCCTCTTTGTGTTATTGTATATTCATCAGGAGAGCTCATTGCCTCTGCTGCTGTGACCAGCCTGGCATCCTCATGTGCACAACAGATGTAAATCTGATCTGAGAGATGAGATTGGGTTGGAGAAGGGTTGCACAAGTAGTTCTATAGAGTCCTGCAGGGAAACTGGCCAGCAGTGACACAGCAGATACTCCTCTATTGGTTCTTTTGTTCCAGCCCTGTATGCATTCCCACCAACCCCATAAAAACAAGGTTCATTCATGTGTTGGAAGAGTAGGAGGTGATGTTAACTTGAAATTAAATACACAAAACCTACTTTTCATAGGGTTTTACATCTTTAGCTGCAACAATACTATGTGTCAATATATAGGTGTTTTTCAAAGTGTGCCGGATGCATGGAGAACTGAAAAGCACAGAAGAGTTGCTGTTTATGAAATTAAACCAATAATATGAGAGAGATTGCAAGAGTCTGTCTCTAGCTAGACATCCTTGACAGTGTTAGTCTTAATGGATACATGGGGTCATGTAGCACAATCCTGCTGCAATTTACAGATCGAAAACAACAGGCAGACAAACCCCATGGTGTAGATTTTAATCGAGCAAAATACAAAGGCAGAAAATGTTGGTGTATTGTGGATTCAAAAGCTAGTGATAATAAAGGCTCAGAGAGCTCATGAGAAAACCTTAACCAGGAGAGTGAAAAGTCATTCTAAAACAAGAAAGGAAGATTCAAGCAGTTTTTCTAAGCAGAAACGTCTTTGCCAATCAAAATCTGCTCAAGAGAACTGGAGATGCATCTGCAAAGATTCACAATCAGGGCTATTAAAATAGAACAATAAATTTTACACACTTTTCCTTCTCAAAAGTAATCCTAGTAATCAGTTTATTTGGGGACTCAGAAGAAAGTTAAAGCAACAATGTTTTTAAAAGTTGTTGAGACCTAAGTGGAGTTTCATACTCTGCATAGCTCTGTTACGAATTTGAAAGAGCGAAGTTTAACTGCAGATGTCACAGTGAGAGTCACGGTGCTGTGCATGGAAATATGGCTTAATAAAAACAGAGTCTAAAGCACTTAATTGTGAAGGCAGATTGGTGCAGGAGTTTAGCTGTGCAATATAATTATTTTCTCTTTTAGGCCATTGCTTTAAATTCAGCCCCTGTCATCTGTGACTGGGGTGTGTTAACCTGCAATTGCTTTTTGACCTACTTGAGGTTAATTGGTGATTTCAATCCATCCCTCCTTACATGACTGTTCATATCCAACTGTTCTATTTCTAGTTGGTCACAGAGAATCTCTTTACCATGGATTTTTCAGTCCCTTTATTTTACAGAAACATAAGAGCTGCAGACTGGTATCAGACCAGTGACACATCTGGTCTTCAACTGGTGAAGTGCAGCCAGCAGCTGCTGCCATGGGGACATGAGCAGGGAACAGAGAAATCTCATCTCTGCAGATGAGAGATGGCTCCAGCCCATAATTTTCCTATAAAATGAGATTTGGACAAAGACACTGGCTACAGACTGAAACACAGTCCAGATGAAAGCAAGCAGGAACACAAATGGGTTGTGTTTACTGTTGTTGGTAGTTGTATCTGTAGCATCTTCAGTTGTGAACTGGACCCTGCTGTGTCAGGCAATGTGTGAACTTGTAACAGAAATCTCTTCCTCAGGGAGCCCACAGCTCAGGGGTAAGGCAAGAATCACAGAATCACAGAATGACCTGGGTTGGAAGGGACCTCAAGGATCATGTAACTCCACCCCCCCTGTGTAGCAGGGCCACCTAACAAACACATTTACTAGATCAGGTTGCCCAGGGCCCCGTCTAACCTGGCCTTGAACACCTCCAAGGACGGGGCATCCACAACCTCCCTCGGCAGCCTGTTCCAGGACCTAACCACTCTCCTTGTAAAGAACTTCCCCCTAACATCCAACCTAAATCTTCCCTCCTTCAACTTGGATCCATTTCCCCTAGTCCTGCTATTGTCAGCCCTTTCAAAGAGTTTACTCCCTTCCTGGGTGTAGGTTCCCTACACATCCCACATCGAAAGGCTGCAATGAGGTCACCCCACAGCCTTCTCTTCTCCAGGCTGAACAAGCCCAACTCCCTCAGCCCGTCCTCATAGGGGAGGTGCTCCAGCCCCCTGATCATCCTCGTGGCCCTCCTCTGGACCCTTTCCAAAATCTCTATGTCTTTTTTGTACTGAGGGCTCCACACCTGGACACAGTACTCCAGATGAGGCCTCACAAGAGCCGAGTAGAGAGGGACAATCACCTCCCTATCCCTGCTGACCACCCCTCGCCTGATGGAGCCCAGGATCCCATTTGCTTTCCGAGCTGCGAGAGCGCACTGCTGGCTCATGTTAAGTCTCTCGTCCATCAGGACCCCCAGGTCCTTCTCTGCCGAGCTGCTCACAAGGACCACTCCTCCCAGCCTGTACAGGTGCCTGGGGTTCTTCCGGCCCAACTGCATGACCTGCAAGAGAGTGCAGATGAGCAGGTCCAGAAAGAGGAGGAAGAAAATAATTTGCCAATACTAATCAGCAAATTAATCAGAAATTATAGCTTGTCATTTCCATATTTTTACAGGCGTCACAGAAAATGGGAGCATTAATGAGGGATTTGAATGGTGTTTGTAATATCCTGGTTAGTCTTGAGGCAAGTCTCAGAGACATTTGCTTGAAAATCCATCAAACCTGAGGTATTTGGGGGAAGTAACAGACCTCTTACTCCTAAGTATTGTCTCATAGTATAAGATGCCTTGGTAGAAATGGGAAGGACTGAAAGCCATGGAGAGATGCTGCCTTTACCACTTGAAGCACAATTAATGAGACCCACCAGCATATGAACATATAGCAATATGTTAATAGATGATAGCTAGATATTGTTAGCATTTTTTTAGGTCTAAAGGTGATTAATTCTGTTGATTTTTTAAAGTTGGTTCAGGGTTTTTTTTCCCTTCAGTGAAAGCTTTCTGCAGGGCTCCTGGGGATCACTATGCGGTCAACGAATACTATCACCATTGGTGCAGAGGGTATCCCTTCCCATGGCAGCCTATATCACGTGTGCTCCAGGACCCAAGCTGTTTCCTGTTAATATTCAGATTTACTTGAAAGGTTCCCTCTCACTCAAAGTCTTATTTGAAATGTCCTACCTAAGAAAAGAGAGAGGGATTCTTTTTGCACTTTATTACCTGAGCTCTGCTCAGTGGAGGCATTTGAGCTTCTGTGAAAAGCCTTCTCTGCAAAGGGCCCTTGGCAGTGGAAGAAATTCCCATCCTTGGCCCAGAGTAGCTGGGATTATGACTTGCTGTCAGAATTCAAGGCACACAGTGCATCTGCTTGTGTGGACATGAGGAGATTGCTCATATGATGGCTTTTATGTTTTGCTTGGGAAGACCTATACCCTTTTGGCTCTTGGGATATTGTGCTGTTCTATTTTTGTTTTGATAACTGAAGTCAAGGGCAACCAGGGTTGGAGGGTTTTTTATTGGAGAAATCCAAATAAAACTCAATAAATGAACACCAGCTGTGGGTGACATTCTAGAAGATCTAAAGTAGGGGAAGAGGCCATATAGAGGATGGAGATGGTTTCATTGAACTCCATACATTGCTCAGGGCCATGGATCAGAACACATGAGATTTGTAAGGCAGAAATCTAATATTGAACCATTTGAAATTACTAAAACTGAAAAGATTTTTCACCTTTGTTTCGGTGAGCCAAAAGTCTGTTTTTAACACAGATTTGCTCAGACGGGCTTTGTCTTGGAGGTCACTGCAGCTTACAAGAGTTGGATATTCCTACTGCCTTAAAAAAAAAACAAAAGGATTTAGACTCAGAAAAATCTATTTTTTTCATGCTGATGGAGCAACGACTATGGAACAGATTGTAATAAATACTGAGATCTGTTGAAGCTGCACTCAACAGCATTAAAGGAACTGTTCTCCTCCCACTCCCACTGGAGGTCAGCAGTGAAATGTTTTATCAGTTAAAGACAATGAGGACATCTCTGCTGAATGTGACAAGCAATGGGGCTTTCTATTTTCCTGTCAGCTTCTGATTAAAGTGAAATTATTTCAAACTGAGATTAACAAAATAGTTTTGTCTTCTCTCTACGTATCTCTTATTAATTTGAAATCTTAGTTCTTTATTTTATTTGAAGCTACATTATATCTCATCACAAGCATGTATAATTAATTAGGAGTCTCCAGAAAGTAACCAACTCCCAAGGGAATTGCTGTGAAAGTGGTTGATGTTTCTTCTGTGTCTCCCAGCCTTTCTGAGTATTTAAGTAAGATGTTACTGCATATGAAGTTATTTTACTTTTAGTTTTCCTTTCTCTCCTTCATGAAATCTCTTCAGATACATGTTCCACTTGATCTCAGCAGGACTCGGATGATTCCAGTCACAGTGTATTTTTAGAGTTTTTTTAATGGCAGCCTTAAAATACCTGCTCACTTCTTTCTAGCAGACAAAATATCACTGTGAACCTGCCTTTCTTTCTGATGGGAAGAAGTCTGACTTTGTAATGTGCTGGTAGGGAAGAGAGTAAATGCTTCCAGATTTTTGGACTGGATTTTGAATCAGTGAAAAACAAAGTGAGCTGGGGCAGGATGCAAAGAACTGTATCAGTGTCCCATGGATACTCATGGCCCCAAAGTGGGTTTCAAGTGCTCTCTGAATTTACAAATGATCACAAAGTTTGGAGCTTTTTCTGCTTTGCTCAAGCAAACAGAGATTTCCTCTAGCAAATATGTTATACCGTGTGTTGCTTGTCAAATACTCTGACTTAAGGCAATCAGTGCATCTTTTTTAATTGATGGCCACAGAGCTCAGCTTGCTCCTCGTGGCTGAAGTGAACTCCCTTTTGCTTGGTGCTAGATGACCAGACTGCCTATGTGTTTAAGGCTTGGCTGTTTTTAGGAGATGTGCAGCTTCCTGCTCAAGGAGTCTGACAGAATCGAGTGAAAAAAGGGACTCAGGGATTAAAAAAATGAGAACATGAACAGTAGCATGACAGTGGCTGGCTGGCAGATTCTGGCAGGAAAAGCATGTGTTCAGATGCTGTCAGAGTGGGTGTTGTTTCACACTGGGATGAGGAACCTAGTCAGAATAAAAACTGTCTCTAACAAAAGCTGCACTAGGAAAGACACAGAGAAAACACCTCAGAACCACCCTGAGCCCTTATCACAACCAAATGAAGGACTGCATTTTCAAAGTGGAGAATAAATCTTTCCCTGCCTTGTGTTATATAGCTAAACTAAAGGGCCTGCTGGCCCACATCTGTGAAAATTCAGCTGCTCAGCTCCCTATCTGGGTCAGAATAGAACTGGCATCTAAGTTAATTCAGACAAACATGCTCTTCTAGTGCTAGCTGCTGTGTCTGAATGACTACACTTCTAAGTAATAGAGCAGGGCCAGAAACAAGAGTCATTATGGAAATAAAACCTGCTACTTTCCAGCCTCTATGTCTCAGTGACAGAAGGTGACATTCATTTTCCTAACCCATTTCTTGGTTTATAGAAATTCTGTACTGTAAAACATGCATGCAGTAGTGGCAGCTTTGCAGGACACAAAATAAGCAGGGTAGGGAAACACAAGAGAAAATCCCTAGTTCTCTTCAGGAAAGTGAGAGAAACAGATGCAGGCTTCCTACTTCAGGGGAGTTAAAAATAGCAAATGTCAGGGAATATTCTATCAATTCCAGCTTGATATTTCCAATTGCTGGCTGATCACTTCGAAGCAATTCAGAATGAACCAAGCATTTTCACTGCTTAGCATTTCATGAGGGTTTTGTAGACTGTTCTGTAGCAGAACACAAACAGGTGATTTCAAATGGACCAGACTTCAGTAGTTTTTTCCTTCTTGCACGATGCTGGGTAGGAAGTGAGCAATGAGCCTTTAAATTACACCTCTTCAGATGTGCCCTTGCGCTATGTAAAACTGTAATCAGACCTCAGTCAGCCTTAATGGCTCTGGTGCCTGTGTTGGCAGTCTCCCATAATCCATCACCTCACAGCTCCCTCTCAAAAGTGTGTGTTTTAGGCGTTCTCCAGATAACTTAAGCATCCCTGTTGAGGAGAAGGAAACGCTGGTGTGACAAGATAATCACCACTCAGTGATGAGCAGTTGCTGTTATGCTAAAAAGCACCAAATTCTGCGGTGTCTCTGGTGAGCCTCTTGCAGTCATTAGTTAGCAGCATGTGTACAAGCAGCATGTGTTCATTATTGAAATGAAGAGACAAGCCATTTTCCAGCTTGGGAGAACTTTGTCCCCTTTTAGCTAAGGTTCTGGCCAGCAGATCATAGTGCCTATTCAGCAAAGATCATTTGCCATTCTGAGAGCAGTGAAGGACCCTGACACATTCACCACACCTCTTGATGCTAATGTTTCAGACCTTGTGTATGCCAGAGAGAGCACTCAGACGTACATCTTGTCATTGAAAGTAATTTCAAATCTCAGCATAGACCAATACTAAAGAGCTTGTATTAGTTCCAGAAACCCGCTCGATAGTGTAGTAGTGAAAAAAGCAAAGGAGATATGGTTTGTCAGTACCAACAGCTACAGAAAGGCAGGGGAAGGAATTTTTAA
>VZTY01015848.1:182200-208202 GCA_013400935.1 Turnix velox
GATGATCTTTAAGGTCCCTTCCAACCCAAACTATTCTATGATTCTATAGACTGAGTGCTTTCCATGTTTATCACTATTATTTTGAGCAGTTTTCTCCTCACCTTGCATTTTTTCCCATTGCCTAATCCACACTCACAGTGTTCCCGTATTGTGCTCCCTCCTCTCAGAGTCTGACTTTGGGAAGCTAAAAAGCATAAAAGCCTCAGTGCTTTCACATGGTTGAACAATTCATTTGCTAGTCTACAAAATGAATTATGTGAGATCTCATGGTTTGGAGCACTAGACCTGAAACTGAGATCAGACAATTCAAGACAATTGTCTCAGCTGCAGCCCAGACCCACATGAATGTGAAATTGTTGCTGTTGCATAGCTCTTGGGTGGGCTGTAGGAAATATCTGTCACTTTCTGAATGTTTCAAGCAGACTGCTGTCTGAGTTTATTACTAAATGACATTTGTGGGTTTAGAGAGTAGAAGGGGTGAGCTGTGTTGGTACCCAAGGCTTTTTTCTCAGCTGTGCTAAACTTCTGCCTACTGGTAGCATTAGATTCTGGGGTTTGCTATGGTCTGGTTCCTCTCAGTCAACTGAAGCATACCCTGAAGGGACATTTAAGCAGGCCAGGACTGCTGAAGACACTTTCACAGAGTCTCTGCTCCTCCCCTGTGAGCTGCAAATCTGCGACTTGGAAAATATCAGATGTCCTCCTTGACACCAGGGAGAAGCTGTTTGCATGGAAGGTGAATCCTCAGAGTAGGCAAAAGTGACAACTAATAAATGCCCTCTTCAAGTGAAAGAATTTCAAGAGCAAAGGAAACTGCAGAATCAATGAAGGATTTCTAAAATTTTGTCCTGTAGGCTTTGAAAAAGAGGTAAGATCCCTCTTAATTCCTCAAAGCTTTAGCTGTTTGCTGTATAAACACATATAAAAGAGCTACTGATTAGTGGTCCACCTGTAGCAGGTACAAGGTGCAAAAAAAGGTTCTGAAAGATATGGAGAATTTGACACTCCAAAGACTTTTAATTGATTCTGTTTCTCCCTGAGGCTGAGGGTACTTCATACAAGGTGGATGCAAGGACACATCTATTGGCAGCTGGAATATTTGTCTCTTCTCTGGTGGTAGCCAGAATCCAGCACTGTCAGTTCAGTTGATACTTGGCTTGCTAGGTCTGTAGATCTGTGTGTCATATTGTCAATGGTCATTGACTTGCAATGTCCAGCTCTTAGGTATAAATAAGGGAGGTGGAGATGGGGGCAGTTACCAGTCCTAGTTGAGACAGACTTAAAATATCCTGCTGCAGTCGCCTCCAGTCAGTACACAGTAAACTCTATCAGCTATAGAAACAGAGCTGAAATTACCCCCAAGAACTCACAGGTTATTTATTTACACTAATGATGGTATTCTAAATGATTCCCTCTGGGCTCATTACTGGGACTGAGAAAGCTGGTGCTGAGCTTGCCTGAACTTGGGTTAATTCAGTCAGAGCAGAGTGAAGCCAAACTTCTCCAGCTGGGTGAAGCAGCAGAGAGGCGGGGAACTGCAGCTGGGATAGAGGATGTGCCTACTGCTTCCTTTCATGGTTGAGCTCTTGCAGCTCTATGTGAAGTGCAGACTAGAAGTAAAGTGCCCTTCAGGGTGAGGGCTGACTTGGATCAGCAGTACCAGCAGGGAGGTGTTCCTGTTAGAAAGAAGCTCTAGTGTAAAAATAATACTACGATCTGGCTCTTTTACAAATTCACCCTGCCTCTCTCCTCCACTATAATCCCCAAAGCTGAGATGAACTCAAATGCAATCCAAAACTGGAAGCATTCACGCCTCAAGAATCAGTTAATACCAACAGCAAAAACTGCTGGGATAGATCATACAGCACTTGCTCTAAGAGTATTTTTTTTTTTCATTATTGAAATGTTGGATATTTTTCGTGTTGTTTGCGAAGGAAAGCTGTGATATTGCTGATCAGAAGCCCCAGCAGTTTCCTATCTCATGGGTCTGAAAGGCAGCTTCTTCTAGTCCTAGGCTTCCACAGAGCTCTCTTTAGCTCTTTTTCTTCACCATATAAACATGCATATTTCCATCCATTTTCATCACAACCTTTTCATGTATCTCTGCTAATGCATCCAAGTCTTTGATTTATATCTGTTTTCCTCCGTTTGTCCCTCCAGCAATTTTCATTCCTACTTAATCCCAGCCTGTGATACTGCCAGTTCTTTTGGCCACAAAATCTCCTTTGGGGAAAGAAAGTGAGCATACAGGTCTGAAGCAAATGAAAATCCTCATGGGAATGCCCTGGAACTGACAAACTTATCAGTCCATCTTTGACTCAAAGGTGGAACAGAGGTGCATTAGCCCACTATGTCTCTTGGCTTCTGCTAGGAATCAGATGTTTTTGTGGTGACACATGTTCATGTGCCTCAAAACCATGAGAGCAGTGAAGGGAGCGAAAAGGGGCAATCTCCAATATGAACAACATTATCCCTTTTGTCCCATTCTCCTTATGTCTTTATGTGCCAGAAGCTGCTGATCCCCGAGGCATCTTGACTTGCCTGCTTCAATAAATAAAAAATGTGCCAGGCAGTTACAACAGTGCTAATTGCTGATAGCTCTCTATTGATCCATCCATTTGGTGGCTCTGATTACAGAGTGATACTTCCATCTAATCACAGCTGTGATAGCTAGAAAAAAAGAAGAGCCTGGGCTCAAAGCTTTGAAATAGTATAGTGTTCTTCAGCTTTCCAGCCACTTTCCTTGGCCTGTGTTTTAGCGCCTGGAGGGGATTTTGTGCTGTGCTGTGCTGTCAGGTGCAGGCTCTTGGGAAGGGAATGCTGGTTTGGTGAAGCTTGGCTCATGTACAGAGCAAAAACAGCAGTCGAGGAGAAACCCAAAGGCAGACTTATCTGGGTGAAAACTGTCGTGGACTGGACTGAAACTGTGGACTTCCATTGCCTAGGTGCTTATGCAATCCTCATTGCAGTGTGTTGGTAGAGGTCAGCTTCCCAAAGACCTGAAGTCCTTGAAGGGCTCTACAAACAGCACATTGCAGCTTCCACATGGGTACATATTGGAGAAGTTCCTTAGCTCACTCCAGCAGATGTTGCAGCAGCTGGCATGGAAGGAGATGTACCAAAATACTTTGAAGGTGTCATAATGAGGATATTAATAGTAACTGTTTGGCTCAGGTAGACTTGACTGCTTGGGCACTAGCTGACATTCAGAGTGTGCTCAAATGTCCCCCATACTTCTCTTCCATACTTCTCTTCCTGTTGCTTTTCCCCACAGCACTGATGAGCCCCTTGGCTGGTCTTGGCCTAAGATCCAAGGTTCCCATTTCCAACACAGGTTCTGTTTTGCCCCAGTGACCTGGAATACACCATCAGAGCAGACTGACGTTAGCTGAATGGGAAAACTTGTGTCTTAAAATGGTCTTTTTAGAAAATGAACATTTTTGTTAAACTGGAAAAGATTCCCTTTTTTTTTTTTGTTACAAAATCTTTTGGTGTTTTAATTAATTTGCAGAGATTTTAAGCAGTTCACCTAGTTAATTTCTTGTCTTTAATTTTTGTCTGGTTTCTACATGTTGCCTTGGCAATCCATCTGTGGTTGGGGTAACTTTTCTTGGTCCGTATGTTCTATCATTGGATGCTTTGCTTTTTTCTTCCTCTGTAAGACTATGTTGCCATTGTGTTGCTTCTTTCTCTTTTGCCCTTTCTCTTTCCTGTCATGAAAGGTTTACCTTTTTTCCCTTTCTGGTTATTTAACATTTCAGCCTTTTCATCTTGGCTTGGTAGAGAGATTCTGTATTTCTTTTTTTCCCTTCCTCCTTTGTGTTCAGCCATTGTACTTCACTTGGCTTTGTGTCACACCTTTAGCCATTTGCCACACCTTTCTACTTCTGGTTCTTTGAGTCACTGTCCTTTCTGAGTGTCTGTGAGCAGTCAACATGCTTTTTTTATTTAAGTGTTAAACTCCTCTAGGCATCAACTTTAGTTTAAAATCAGCGATGAAAAAGGCAGTTGAGAACCTGTGGGGTAAGAAAATAAAGAAAAAAGAAACAAACCCCTGAAATAGAATCNGGGGGCATCCACAACCTCCCTGGGCAACCTGTTCCAGTATTTCACCACCCTCACTGTAAAGAATTTCTTTCTTATGTCTAGTCTAAATCTATCCCCCTCCAATTTATATCCATTGTTTCTAGTCCTCCCATCCGATATTATGTTAAAAATTCCTTCCCCTGCCTTTCTGTAGGACCCCCTCAGGTACTGATAAGTTACTATGAGGTCCCCTCTGAGCCTTCTCTTCTCCAGGCTGAACAACCCCAACTCCTTCAGCCTGTCCTCATAGGGCAGTTGCTCCAACCCTTTGATCATCTTCGTGGCCCTTCTCTGGACCCTCTCCAGCTTCTGCTCAAAATGACAATTATGGCAATTCCCAGTTATGTTTTGAATGCTCTTGGCTGTTAAATGTAGGCTACCCTGAGAGACAGAATCCCTAAGCTGAGAAAAATGAAAGGAAAAGACTAAGAGAATTGTTCAAAATCTCTGCAAAAATGGAGGGGAAAAAAAAATCACCAATTTTGAAAATGCTTCCTTTTTTTCTCTTGTTGATTGATAAAGGATCTTTGCATGCTTAAACTGCATTTGACTTAATGAAACACATTCAGAAGTGACTCTAACTGAATTTAATGAGTCCAGGTCTGTTAATTTCTCTGGCTTTCTCAACTCATTAGTGGGGCGTATTTTAGAGTCAGATTCTCTCCCACTTACTGCCTTATAGCTCACACCTACTTACTGGTTTCCACTATGATTTACCTGGATAAAAGGCAGTGTAAGTGCTGATGGAGCAGTTCATGTAAGCTAAAAAGCAGCTGGAGGCAAAATCCTTCCACTGGCACAGATGGTTCTGTGAAGGGATCGCTGTCTTGGGCTTCTGTTATAGATTTGCTTCCAAATTTAGGGCCAGATATTTGTAGGTATAGGTGCCTAGAGATGTGATTTAGGAAAATATTCAAATTACTGATGTTACTAATTTAGAGTGGCCAGGAATAGACAGAAGAGCAA
Organism: Turnix velox; assembly: GCA_013400935.1. Lineage (NCBI taxonomy): Eukaryota > Metazoa > Chordata > Aves > Charadriiformes > Turnicidae > Turnix > Turnix velox. The sequence continues at coordinate 187,253 of VZTY01015848.1, forward strand.
AGAAGAGAAAGGATAAAAAGTGCATTGCAGAGAAACAAAGCCAGAGTGTGATATGAATTTCACTTTCTACTACCCTGTAAATTATTCACATGTGCCAGCTGGTAATTACTTATAATGAACGTCTATAAAGCACTTTGATATGCTCAGATGAGCAGTACTATAGAAAATGTGTCCGCTGTTTAGATCCAAGGGATAAGACACCAGTAGAAAGGCAAGAACTACCCATATAATTATCTTCTTATGATACATTGGATCACTGATGCTGTACCTAGATGCATTATTAAGAGAATGAGATTACTCTTTTAGAGTGAGAACTTCACAGGCAATAATCTAATGATGATTCAGGTTAAGGAGCAATGTGGAGCACTGACTATCTCTGGGACTCTGGCTGAACTTGGAATTCTGAGTTCTTTCTTTCAAAGGGCTGATGTCATCACTATCCTTGAATCCATTTGTGCAGTTGCACAACCCCACTCTGCATCTCATCTACCCACCAAGCCAATGATCAAGAAATACATAACTTGCATTTGCACTGAGAGTTGTGGAATGTGCTTTCCTTACTTACATTTTTGATCTGCTGATTTACAATGAGATCCCTTATTGAAGCAGCTTTCTACTGGTTTTTATCACTAATGTCCTGAGCTGGACCCTTGATTGTTTGAGGCTTGCCTTATGTGAAGTGCATCCTGATTCCCTGAATTAGCTTTGGAATGGGCCCCTGTGGAAATATACTGTATAATGAATTTATACCATATTCATGGCTGTGGTGCATGCAAACTACGTGACTTTTTCTTTTTTTTTCTGTAACATTTCAGTTTAAAGCTGCAAGTTTCATTTGAACACATGATATTACACTGTTAATTTTCAGTCTTTGGGTGTTTCCATTTTTATCTTCCCACCCCATATCTTTGCATTTCTGAAGAAGCACCTCCCTCACGTGTGCAGGATGCTGTTGACATCTGTTCAGGATCCACTGCTCAGTACAGAAAAGTTGGCTGTTGCCCTAGAGAAAGAACCTATTATGGGTAAAATTTGGTTAAAATTTGTGCTGTATTAGACTAAGGGAACACGTTAAATGGGAGACTAGCAATTTTAAGAATAGTCTGTATAATGCATGTCTTCTCTTCTTGACCTTTTTTGTATTGGAAATCAAAATGAAAATGCAGAGGAAGGGGAGGAAGGGGGGAAAGAATGAAGGAAGGAAAGAAAAGAATGAAGGGAGGGAGGGAGGAAGAGAAAGGAAGGAGAAAAGATTTGATTAAAATAGAGCTCTTCTGTTTGTAGATATCTAAGTTAGGTCTTTTCACAGCACCAGTTGAATGCTGGTGACATTTGAGCATTCAAGATAAGTGAAAACACCAGTTGGAGATTAGTATCAAGGAACATATTTTTAACAAGTGTTCTGCAACAGGCCAAAGGTAACAAGAAAAAAAAATCTTTTTCTTCATACATGCTTATTGTTTGAGAAAGAAATAAAACTTTCATGGTTAGCATGTCTTTTATGTTTTATTCTCAAAATGACCTATGCATTCATTGTATCACAGCTTCAAAGGAGACTCTTTTCTCCCCAAAGATCACAGTGGACCTTTTAAGTTTCCATCTTAGGGCAAAACTGCTCCAAGAAAAGAAAAGGTTAAAAGACAAAATGAAAGAAAGAAATGAGAATGTTAGAGGAGTGCTGTAGTCATCAGCAATTCAGCCATTGACTCGCCAATCACTCTATTACTTAAGTACAATTTAAAAATAAATTTTAAAAGTGACACAGGTACAGTACACATACAGCCATTTGAAAAAGGAGATACATGACCCATCTCCACATAGAGGAAAGTCACAGTTTCTGTACATCTGTCACTTTAAAAGATTGACAGATTGTGCAGCCCCTGGGAGCAGTTCCATGGGACTCACTGGGGCTGCTTGGGTAAATAAAACATGCAGCAGCTGCATGTTCTGACCCTAAGTGAGATACATGTACTAAAAATGTATAGATAACTCACAGCAGGAGGGAAGTGTCATATGTTGAGAGACCTTATGCCATCCACCACTGCCACTTGGAATTCATCCCAAAGGGCAAACCAGCTGCTGGGGCAGTGCTGAGCATCAGCAAGGTCAGAGAGACCTGCTGGGATGGACCACCTGAGGACCGGCTTCCTTAAGGAGTGGTCACCAATTGATGAGACAAATGTGCTTAGGGATGCTATTTAGTTAAACTGCCCATATGTGTGATGTTGGGACATCGGTGTTTGATAGGGGTATAGGAAGAGAGCTTCTGTCTCCATTCCCAGTTAGCTCTTTGATCTGGGATGCAGTAGGGTCCAATGACCAAGATGGATGCATGGAGCAGCATGTCCCCAGGTCTCTGTACAACAGGGGAGAAAACTCTTCTGTAGCTTCTCAGGCTATTGTGATGATGAATATGTTACTGATTGTAATGAATTCACATACTGGAACTGTGGGAGCCATATAAGTATCGAGATAAGTGATAAGAAGCAAATGGGTAAGGGCAGTGCTCTAAAGCTTTCATTGGCAGAACTGCATCTTTCACATCCTGCTGAGCTTTACCTGCTGCTGATCACAATGAACAACTCAGGCCCTGAAGCAGGAGGATTGATATTCTTTGTATTTTATCTTTATCCCAGCTGATGGAACACAAAATGCTATCTTACCTCCTCTTAGTAGTGTCTAATCCTTCCTGAGTTCTGTCTGAGCTCTTTGTCCATAGAATGCCATGTGGGAGTGAGTTCCACAGGTTAATCACATGCTAAACAGGGCTTCTTTTCTCTCTGTTTTCAATGGGTGGCACTTAATTGCAAATTGCCCTCCAGGTCTGGTGTTATGGGAAAGAGTAAAGAGAAAGGGACCGAGTAATTGCCCTTCTAGTCATTATGTGCAGCATGCTGTCATGTATCTGCACTCCCTCTTTGTACCTTTTACCCCTCTTCTTCCCCAAGCTTTTCATTTTCCTTCAAATGGATTACTTTCTTTCCCCTTTATAATAACACGATCTGCTTTCCCTGCCCTCTGCTGTGTCACTTTCCACTCGGCCTTTTTACTGAGTAAACCTGAGCACGTTATTCCAGCAGAGGATGAAACCTCTTTTTACACAGAATGGCAGAATTCTGGCTGTTTTACTCTCTTACCTCTTGTCCATATTCCTCCCTTTGGGGTTTTTGGTGTGGCAGTTCTCAGGAGGTGTTGAAGATAGTTCAGGGAAGGGACTTATTCACTCCCTACACACAAGTGGCAACATCTTGGTAGAATAAAGGAAATGTTTGCGTTATTTGTAAAATTTTTCAATAATATAATTAGCATGTTAGCACTAGGAAATGGTTGTATGTATGGTAGAATGTAACAGTGCTGTTTGTGGTGTGGCTTCTGCTGGATGTTCCTGCTGACAATATTGAACCAAGATGAATAAGCATTGATTTCTATCTCCGTTTTAAATGCTAAATGTAAAGGTCACATGACTTTCTTGCTTAATACACCTTAAAATTAACAGCATAATAAAGAGTTCAAATATTAATCACTGGACCTATCTGCAGGAACACTTTCTCTTAAAGCTTGTCACCAATGGAGATCTGTAAGTAGCTGTAGGCAGCTGGAGAGCTAAGTAAAGACAAGATCATCTGATTTTTAAAGATAAAAGTTAATTTCTTCCTGTGATCTGAAGGCAGAAAGTTCCATTTCCATAATGTTAATTCTTTAGGAGACCTCTTCCCACAAACTCATGATTTTTCAAGGCATATTTGTTTGATTGCAGTGAGCAGAAGGTTTGCAATTACAGCCAGGGGAAAGCCAGTTGCAGAAGTTGATGTATTGACCTTTAAAACACAAAGAACTTTGACATAATCCCAGCTTCCCCTTATCAAGGCAGTCAGTCTGTGCTCATTTCCGAACTATGTTTGACGTGTTATAAGCAGAATTCTTAGTCAAAACATCCATCAGGAGCAGTTCAGAGTGTGATGTTTTACAGGAGCCAGGCAGGCATTAGAGCACGACCTCGAAAGAGGTACACCCCAGTCTGGGGAGACATGGGGTCACCTTCAGCAGAAATGCAGTGCTGTGAAACAAATCATAAATCAATAAACATGGACAAGGTCTTGAAAATAAAACTGAAAGGCAGTGTAAACATATCCCACTGTGATCTCTGGGGTACTCAGAGGAAAGTTAGAGATTTCAGGACTGGTGAGGTCACCTGGAAAGCAGCAGCAGAGTTTGGAGACTCCAGAAAAGCATCTTAGTTTTGACTGTCTTTTAAATTGTTTGGTTTTCCAGGATCCTGAAATAGATAAGTCAGGAATAGTCCTGAGTGTCTAAATGGTCTGGGAGCCTCAGAGACCTGTCTCAGTGCTATAGTTTCATCTTTTAGGGCCTGGTATATATTCCCCAGCTATATTAGATTTACCCAGATGCCTGTCCAACCTCACTGCTCCCTTCACTTGTACACTTCACCTGTCTGGCTATGAACAGGATGATGGATTTTCAGCATAAGGATGTCAAGATACTGCCTGTGTGCATCCTCTTATCCTTGATGAGCATAAGGTTGCTTGTTCCCACCTACTCTTGTACAGTCAGAGAAAATAAAGACCTGAAAGAAGCTGCTGTGCTGCAGGAAGTGAGATGGGATGAATTTTGTGTTTTAGGAGGATGTTGGAAGCTTGCTTTGGGAATTCTGTTGGTATTACTCAATATAACAGGGCTAAGAATTCAGAGAGCACCTTGAAAATAAAATACCTCAGGGCAGCCTGGAGGCAGTGAGTTTTCCAGTCAGTGAAGTTTTAGGAAGCCTGTTTCTAGATGGAAATGAGTGGAGCTTGAGTTTTTTTACCTCCCATCCAGTCTTTTAGGATGCATTGCTGAGTCCAGAGTATGGATTGCTTAATTCAGCAGCTCTTCATTTCCTCATGGCAAAGGAATACATTCACCCTCACTTCGTGCTAAAAACCTTCATTCAGCTAAATTGTCCCTGGAGCTAGTATCCCACTTTTGAACTCCCACGTCACTCCCACAACTTAGAAGCTGCAGCCTTTAAATCAAGTTGTTGATTTTTTTTTTCTCCCTTGACATGGGTTAGTTGAGAAGCAAGCCTCCACCCGGATCATTAGTGGCAAAATAAGTTAATAGTAATAAATAAATAATGGATTTATACATATTAAGAAGAAGATTTGGAAGTTGCAGGCAGCTTCCAGAATTTTTTTTTTTTTTTAAAAAATCCAGAGGTAGCAAGCCAGTCCATTAAAGCATCACATTAATTCAAGGCTGTATTTATTTACCCAAAGTGAGGTGGCTGGCAGAGCTGCTTGGTGTCTCCTGAGTTCAAAAGCTTGTCACTTTTGCAAACAGCTCAGATTGTGCTTGTTTGTAGTAAGCTGCATTTCTGCTTACTGCAGGAATTCATGAGAGACTGAAAGTCTACCTGTAACCCATCTCATACCTGTAACAGACAGCAGTCTTCTGTTTGGAAACACATTTTTGGAGAAAAGAATTGATTCACATGGAGACAAAGGGAAGGTGAAAATCCACTTTCCCTATTCTCTCCTCCATTTACAGCTTTTCTTATATCTTCTCCTTCATGCCTTAAGCAAAGACATAGTATTGGAGGAAGGTCTTGTAGACCATGAGATCTGCTATTATGTCTTTTTCTTCCCAAAGTTATCAGAGCTCTATTGCTGTTCCTTACACAACTGCTTCAGTGAGTTGGTATTTCCTGAAGCCTTCTCTTTTGTGACACCGAATGCTATCATGGGTAGCTCAGTGGGAATTGGGCTGCAGACTGATGGATGGAGCTCATGACTTAATAGGTTTTTTCTTTGCAGAGCTTCAGTGGTGCTACAATTAATTAAGTGCTCTCCAGGGGAAGAGCCTACCAGGCTCAGAGAAGCTTTCACTCATTCTCTCACCCTGTTTCCTCACATTCCTTCTTCCCAGCCGGACAATTTTCATGTCTTCGGTTTGAACCTTCCTTGTTTGTAAAAGAGCCACTTAGTGGTCACATTGTTAATTACAGCGCCTACAGGGTTCACTTGAATTTTAGATTAAATGGTATCCAACCGTTGGAAAGTATTACATAATGACAAATCCATTCTGAAAATGAAGTAACACCCAATTTTTTTTCAACTTCTACTAACTTTCATTCTGGCTTGGCAGAAGAGAAGCAGTCCCTTCCCATCATGCTTTGCTTTTAATTTCCTGATCAGTTTTATATGCTACGCACACTTGATGCAATATTGGCTTTTTAGACCTCTGCTCCCCCTCTTTGTCACTGACCCAATTCTCTTTATCATCCTGCATGCTCCTAGTCTAGCCTGGCCTGATGGCAGCTCATCATGGTAGACCCAGGCTAACCCTTCCTTTTATAAGTTTCTTTAAATACAGGATAGAGAGGAGTCAGCAAGGGGGAAACCCAAGCTGACAGAAGAGAGAGTGACAGCCTTTGCTGGCCTCTTGAGCTTAATCATGATGACTTAATCCTGAAAGTGTGGAAGGAAAGGTTTAAGGCTCTAAAGATGAAGACCCAAGGCCTAAAGACCGGGATGGGATGTAGACTTAACTCCAAAAACATTGTTTAAATCACATTTTTTTGCATAGAAGTGAGGATCCTTTTTCTGATTCCCATTGTCATGCAGTGTGTAACACAGCAGATGAGAAATCAGCAGAGGGTGCTGATACTAGTGGTGTCTAAACATTTCTGGAGGAGCTGCCTGTTGGCAAAGTGTCTTCCCTCATTCATTCAGGTATTAACTGCTTTGGGAACATCCCAGACAGTTTGTCACTATTTTGAAGATGAGACCCAAAGCACCTATAGTGGAGTGGTATGCAAGAAGAAAGGATAAGCAGAGAGAATATTAGAAACACAAGAATTTAAAGGTGGAAGAAATGTCTTTGAGTTTGGTTTGAGTNAAAAACATTGTTTAAATCACATTTTTTTGCATAGATCCTTTTTCTGATTCCCATTGTCATGCAGTGTGTAACACAGCAGATGAGAAATCAGCAGAGGGTGCTGATACTAGTGGTGTCTAAACATTTCTGGAGGAGCTGCCTGTTGGCAAAGTGTCTTCCCTCATTCATTCAGGTATTAACTGCTTTGGGAACATCCCAGACAGTTTGTCACTATTTTGAAGATGAGACCCAAAGCACCTATAGTGGAGTGGTATGCAAGAAGAAAGGATAAGCAGAGAGAATATTAGAAACACAAGAATTTAAAGGTGGAAGAAATGTCTTTGAGTTTGGTTTGAGTGTGATTCCATGCGTCAATGACACTCAGGCTGCAAGCTTTTCTAATGTGTGATGTTAACCACTGAGAGCTAAAGAATTAAGAATAAGAAAAATAAGCCTATACCTTTTAATTCTCTAGGGAAGTTTTTCTTTTTTTTCCTCAGGTCAGTCATGAAATCACATGAATTTTGTTCTGTCTAGGATGCTCCTTTCCCAGTTCCCATTAGCCCTTTATTCCTATAGTCCCTTTTGTTGGCAGCTCATCTGAGCAGAGTCTGGAAATGAGGAATGTTGCCATCTTCATGATTAATGGTTTCCTCCATTGAATTGCAATTACAGGTTTTAATCAGTTCATTATTCCACCTAGTTTTTTGGGCCTTGACAGTTTTGCTGTGGAAACTAATTGAATTGGCTTCACCTCAAGGCTTTCCCACAAAAAGATCTTGTCTTGCCTTTGGGGACTGTGGGGGCTAATTGGCCAGCTCAGGTTTAATTTCCTCTTTTTCCAACCTGGAAAAAAAAAAAGGGGTGAGGATTTTCTTATTTCTCAGTCATTGCTGGCCCAAGATTCCTATTTTCTGTTTTACTTTCCAAATTCTGTCTCCTTTAAAGTACAAGATGCATGTGCAGCTAAAAGTTCAACTTCAGAAAATGGCTGGAAATTCATTGTTTTACTGAAAATCATTAATAGATTTTTCTCTTCTTTGAAGGTTGATTACTTCTCAAGTGTTTCTTCCCTGACTACTTTTTTGCTTCAGTTGGTCAAATGATCCTGCTTATAGGGAGAGGTCCTATGACCAGCAAAATTCTTCTTTGCAGCTTCTGTTATAATTCTTCAATTTAGCTTTTCTGTGTCCTATATTCCCCAAAGATGTACACTCTCAGAAAAGAATTCAAATTAGTGGATACTTAGTATCCTGTACAGCTGCCAGGAAGCTCACAATTGAACTCCATCATACAACACAGATGTGATCCAAAAGAAATCTCAGCATCAACTGGAGTCAGACTGTGCTGTTAACGCAGTGTGAGAAGATGTGCAATCAGTAGCTGCAACAGCCCTCCCAGGTAGAACCAACCTGCTAAGCTTTCAGCATCAGGGAAGGGCTGCCATTCACATTTCCTTTCTGTTCTTTATCTTTCAGTAGGTGTTTATCTCACATGAGACAGTTTTTCAGAAGCATGCTCTTGCTTATTCACATTGCAAACTAACTGAAAAGCACGAGTTACAGAGCAGCCATTGTAGATGCCTAAAAAAGGTCAAAGAGAAGAGAGTTTATTTCAAATTAATCTACGGCTTTACCTTAGATGTGTATGTGTATTTTAAAGTTTTATGTTCAAATGGAAGTTTGATCCAATCCCTTATTTTTCCTATATGCAGCCCTGGAAAGGCTTTTAGATTCTTCTTTGTCCAAGGGAGAATAATTCAGTCCCTGGTTGGGATGCTTTGGGTGGGAGTAAATTCAGATCACGAAAAGTTGAACACATTTTCTGACAAGATTGGTTCAGAGATGGAGATTTTTTTAAAGAAGTAAATGTATTAAAGAACCAGTGTCTGTTATCTTAGAGTTTTTCATTTTTTTAAACAACTTTAATGAATCGAAGTGTTCCTAAACCTACTTTTTCATCGCAGCAGGAGTTACCAGCCAATATAAGTATCAGAGAAGCGGGCACAGTGACATCCTAAGTTCCATTTTCCATTGGTGCTTTGCTGTAATTAGAAGACTTTTTGCCTTGATGGGAAAGCCACAGGCTATGAGGCCAGCACAGAAATGGAGCAGAACCATACTATCCACCTCAGATTCAGGTTCCTTTTATTAAACGATAAAACCATAAGTTTCCATTTCGCAGCAAGGGTTTGAGGCTTCAGTTAGAAGTGAAAAGGGACACCATGATGGAAAGCTGATTAAAAATATATGCTGCATATTAACAGAGCATAAATGGAACAATTTTTTTCTTAATTCTTTCAATTATTAAGGTACATCAAAGATACTTGATTTTTAAATGATGAAAGAACATCCCATCCTTTTAGGCAAGGTGATTAGTGATATTAGTATCAATACTATCAATTAGTATCAGATCCTTTTGGTATCGTTAACAGGTAATAGCATTCATCAGGCAACTCACAGTGCAGTATCCAGAAGGGAGCTTATTAAAATATGACTCCCTTCTCCTTCCTCCTCAACCCTTTGGCCTAATTACCTCATTAATAACAATGTGAGATCCAAGAAGTGACTTCCTCCCGGGTTCTTCAGAGATGTGCTGTGGAACTAGCAATAGGCCAGCCTTGATGAGTCTCTGAGCAATCTAGTGCAGGATGTCCCTGCTCACTACAGGGGGGGTTGGACTAGACGACCCTTGAAGGTCCTTTCCAGCTCTATGAGTCTAACTACAGACACCAGCAACCTGAGAAATCTGTATGTGCTCTGACTTCACAGGGAAGAGGGGGTGTGAAGGCAGAGAGCCACAGGATCGCAGCAGAGTCTGGGAAGTGCAGCACAGTTTGTGATTGCAACCACATTTGAGCACGGTCTGCAAGCAGAGTGCTTTGCTTGTAGGTGAGAAACAAACAATCACGATTCCTCTAATGTGCAAAAATAAAGATCTGTTGTTTAAAGAGCACACAACTGTATCTACCACCTCCTGATGCTTTTGACAGGAATCACAGAAGGAGCAGATTGGATCAGCAAAACTTCACTCAGCCCTGACAGTTTGATTGCGCTGCTGTGGAGGATATGACAGATGTTGGAACAGCACGAGCAACTTAAACAAAATGCATCAAGCACAAAGCTGGGGCTCGACCTTAAAATGATTTGCAATTTCTGAGGGGTCAGAATCTAGGAGCGATGTTTTTACATGTAACAGGAGGGAAGAGAAAGAAAGAGGAGACTGAGACAAGTGGGAAAAAATTGCCTCCAAATGATGAAGTGCCCAGCAATGTCAGGGAAGCGAGTGGAACTGGCAACATGCTGTTTGCCTTCCATAATATTATTTGGAAATGAATCATAGCTAGGGCACAGGAGGCTCTGGAGATTCATCGAGCAAGCAGAGAACAGATAAACAGGCTTTACAGCCTGTGCATGTGTAAAAATAAGGAGAAATAAAATATTCAAAGACAAGGGGCTGATGTTTGGCAGCTCATTCCTTCTTCAGATATTTACCTACCTGTGTCATTGTTTTCAGATGTGCTGAGCACTCCTTGCTCTTGCTGATTTTACCCACTGTGCTCAGGATTTCTGAGAAGACAAACTGGAAGGGAAGGATTCAAGTCACATACCAGAGGATGTGATATACTGGGTAGGCATGTGCAGTACTGATGCTTAGGTGACAGCATTTCAGAAGCAATCCCTCTCATGTCACTGCCAGACAATTAATTTAGCCTTTGGATTCTGTGAATTCTTGTGATCAACATCAGGCTGTTTTCTACATCATGAGTGAGCTATTGATTTGCCTCCTATTCTTCATCGAAGTCTCTTCTGCTCTATCGTGGGTATATGTGTGAGGTCAGCTCACATTTTTCATATTTCAGGTTCACTGCTTGTTGTTTACCATTACAGCAGTATTCATTTTAATGTGGATAAAGTGTAATCAGAAGATCATAAAGTGAAGTAGGTGGTAGCACCAGATGTGACTGTGTTCACTTCTTCCAAAGTAGAAGCAGCACCACCATCCTTACCCAATTCACCTCTTCCTTTCCAGTCATGGCTACAAAGTGACCGATCAGGGCAAGAGGGTCTTTGCCAAGGAGCTAGTTAGACTTACATAAGGAGAGCATTTAAATGGTTTTCCAGTGAAAAGAGACAAGGTATTAGGAACCAATAAGGGAGCTACAATCTTAATTTTTAAAAGAGCACTGTTTTCTCATACTTTTTATATCTCCACATTTCAATGGGCTTTCTTTTCTAGAAGAGTTTGCCTAATCCACTGCCCTTTCCTTTGTCAGATTCCTCTCTTGTAGGTGTGTTTCCTGTGGATGCCTCCAAGATGGGAATCAAGCTAAGGAACAGTCATTTTATATCATAAGCTCCTCCAATGTTTTTACTTTCAAGTGTATTCCAAGCAGGTGGAAGCTTTCTGTTTTCATTTATTCACAAAATGAACTCAAAACTCCATCCCATGCCTTCCACATAAACTATATTGATCTCAGGTCCCCTCTTCAAAAGCTGCTCAGCCTGGACTCTGGATCCTTCTATCAACAACAAATATCCTGCAAGCCTGAGCCAGAAAACCACATAGAGCGCTTCTTAGCAAGAACATAATTAGTTGATAGTTTGAGATTTTCAGGATAACAGTGCATTGTCACTTAACATATTATCATACTGCTTTTATATTCCAGCCCACTCCTATGCAAGCTCTTTTGGGGGTAGGATTGCTCTTGCTTTGCATCATGTGAATAATGCAGAACACATTCATGGTCTTTGCAAAGAAAAACAACAAATACCTGAGAAAAACACGAGTTGTTCTGCTTATCTTTTGCGTCCTCTTGGTCTTCCCTGGTTCATTGACATATATCCAGAGTTCAGGACACAGGACAGTTAGTGCTGAACTTGACAGGAATATGTGGATTTAATAGTTTAGTCTCATCTCTTTCTACACTGACCATTTTAATATTCTTCATCTATCACTGTTGAAGCATTGCATTGAGGTATCCCTTCTCAGAAGCATAATGGTTTGAAAACTCTATATGTAAAATTTGGGTGTATAAATAGAGCTGGCTATGTATTCATGAAGGCATGAAAGCACTGCTAAAAGATGATTAACTGATTATCTTTACCTATGTATCTGTTACCTCCATTAATTTGAAGAGTACCCACAAAATTTATTTTAGACTGAATGCTTTAACTTTTAAAGGCTAAACTGCCTGAGACTAATTCTACTCTTTCTTACAATGCTTTTAGTACTTCATTTTCTATCTGTCTTTTGGGATGGCAAGCTACAGTAGTTAGCAAATTGAAGGACAAGAACTAGAGTTAGCAATTGGAAAAGAGAGCTCAGCTACATTTTCATAATCTTAATTCTCCTAGGAGGAACTAATTTTGATTGGAATCTGCAGTCTGGGGAGGGGACAGGTGTTTAGGACTTTGTTTTGGGTTTTTTGGTTTTTGGTTTGTTTGTTTGTTTCCTTACAGAAGATTTTACCCATTACTGGAAATCTCATGTAAATCAGAAATACTACATGTTTTCTGCTGGGGCCACTTCCTTGGCTAGATATGGCTGGAGTAACAAGCAGCATAACAAGTACATGATGACATATGGAAACAGCTGTACACAAATATACTCTGTGCAAGAGAATCCAAATCACAGTCTTGGGCTTTTATTGGCTCAGCTAGGTTTGGCAAGTAGAGTAGGGATTTATAAAAATAAGGCTGTGCCTTTCAATGCTTTTCAGCTGAATTTATGCTGAAAGAAACCCAAGGATCAGAGCAATGAGACATCCAAGGCTAAAGTCTCTGAAATCCCTGCAGGCCTTATTATGTATATAAGGAGACAGACAGCACGTATTTCGGGGCTGGGGAAGCTATTGCACTTGATTTAAGGGTAATTAAAGTGTGTGAGTGACAGTGGAGATGACATGTGATGCATCAGACACCTTTTCTCCATTTCACTTCCTGCTTGGCAAACTTGTCTGAATGCTGAATGAAGGATAATGTCTCATCACCTCCTGCCTCTGCACTCAAAGGCTCTCTGCTCTGCTTTCCCCATTTTTCCTCACAGCTCTCCTCTGGTATTTCAGAGAGAATATCTGGGTTTTGCTAGTGTCTACATTCTTATTCCTTCCACAGCTAACTCAACAGGAAAATATTTACTCCTACCACTAGCTGTTGGTCATCCTCTAGAGCAAAAAAATTACCAGTCTGGTGGGCTACATAGAAGAAAATAGCTCCTGCACTGAAACCTTTTTGTTAGCTGCTGTCTACCACTCTGGTCCAAATTGAAGCAGAAGGGAAGGGATGCTGCATTCATTGGTTTTTTTGATCTGCTGATGGCTTATTTTGATTCCAGTAAGTCAACCAAAGCCAACATCAGATTGAGGAATCGTTGTGCGATTGAATTCTGGAAGTGAATGTGTTTGCAGTTGTGCCCACAGTACTGCTGTGAACATCCTGGATCTGATGGATGTGTGACAAAGAGGCACAGGAAGGGCTTCTCTTGTACTAACACATGCAATTCCATCCATGCTGCTGAACATTGTGTCCCTGTTGTTCAGAAGATGGTTCTTTAAGCCTCATTTCTAAAAGATCTTCCTGGACTATCTTGTAAGGGGGTTGAAGGCAATCCATGATTGAATATAGATGTATTTACATTAAAGTAGAAAGACAGCGAATGCACACAGAGTTGATAATGGCTCACATTATTCCATCTGCCTAATCGCAGAACAAAATTACTGGTAGACCTGAGTTCACTGCAAGAGAAAACAAAAAGCCTCAGGCACTCACAGAGCCATTAAAGAGAAGGAAATGCTTGGTCTTTGACCTATGATGGTCATTTAGCTCCATTGACTGCACCTCTAAGTTGAGCTGAATCAAACCAAAAGTAATCATGGACTCAATGGTATGGCAGCAAGTTGCCAAAGGGAGAGAGGACAATAGTTAACACACCATAAAAAAAGTAGATTATTTTCCTGTAGTTCCTGATTAAAAAGGATGTGAGCCACACAGCTATTGGGTGGGGGAGTAACTGTGGGTGATAACTGTCTTAGGAGGTTTTCACTCCTTTGATTTAGAAAGAAGGATTCAAGTTGTGGAAAGGATATTATTTAGATCTGAGTGTTTATAATTCAACAATGTTGAACTAACCAAATAAATATACAGTGATGCTGGAGAAAGAATGTGCAGGTAAAGAACCATCCAGTCCTTCCTCTAGATAAATGAAACTCTAGTTGTATTGCTTTTGTCTTCTCCTGAGTAGAACTGAGGAGGGTAAAGAAAGCTTCGGAAAGAAGTTGGGAGTCACTTTGACAGGACAGGTCACACCAGACCAGATTTTCTACTGTCAGATCAGAAAATCAAGCTTAAGATGCCTTTTCTGTTCTTTCTCACAAGTACTTGGCATAAGGAGCTTTCAGAGACCAGTTATTTGGGGAGAAACCAGGAAATACCTGAAGAAGGAGAGAGTGAGTACAGCTTATAACACAGCAGTCATGGTGGAATAGGCAGGATCTGGGTAGATTTGTTTAGCTACTTTTAGATAATAAGGAATTTTTAAATTGTGTTTTATATATATACATACGTATGCACATATGTGCACAATTATATATAAGATAGATATATATACATGCATTTTTGGGAAGTCAGCATATGTATATATGGATTCACTCCTTGACGAGTATCATTTGAAGTAACATGACTAGCATGTTGCCAGTCTCGTCTCCATCAAATACCTTACCCTCCCTACAATGTTTTCCCACTAGATATAACAAAGAAATTCTTTACAGTGAGGGTGGGGAGACACTGGAACAGACTGCCCAGAGAGGTTGTGGATGTCCCCTCCCTGGAGGTGTGTAAGGCCAGGCTGGACAAGGCACTGAGCAAGCTCATCTAGTGGGAGGTGTCCCTGACCATGGAAGGGGGGCTGGAACTTGATGATCTTTAAGATCCCTTCCAACCTGAACTATCCCATGACCCTATAAAAGCTTCATGGCTCACCTCCCTCGAGTAACAGAAATGTGCCAAGAGACTGGTCTGAGGTATTTAACAGAGGGCTCAATACTTGTGGTGGAGGGAGGGGAGCTCATACAAAGCTGTAATGACTAGCTGTCAGGGAGATGCATGGTGTCCTTTCAGCAACTGAACACAAACAGATGAGGGTGACGGTGGTATTTCTCCAGTCCCTTAATTAGAGCTGTGTGATAGCAGAGGCACAAATGGAGATGTTTTCCATCATCTCTGGTGAGGAGGTAGGTAGAGCAGAAAGCTGGTTTGCTTTTGTTGGCCCCAGGCATCCTTTGCACTGTGATATGTGTTCAGCTCCTCATTTTTATCACTCTCCCTTTAGCTGTTTATTTCTTCATTTGTTCCTCCCTGCATTCCTTTCCTTTCCTTACTGCCTTCAGACTCCTTCAAGGAACTGGTTTCCATTCAAAATACTGGAACCTCCTGTTTCTCTGTAACAGACTTCTCTAACCCAATTGTTCAGAACTGCAGTAAACTTTAAAGGCTGCCTGTAGGGTTGTTATGTACAGGTAGCTCAGTGCTGCAAATAAAGGAAACTGAGACATAGTTAGAGTTAGTGAATACTCCTAAAAAGCTGAAAAGTGAGCTCAAGAATTGTATTCCCAGCTCTGGACTCTCACCTGTAAGTACTGTGTGTCTAAGTGAGCTCTTTTTCTCCATGTCATGTACAGCTATGCACAAGAACAAGTGTGATGCAGTAAACAGATATGCTTGCATCAAAGGTGCTTTACAGAAAGCAAGAAGGCCAACTTTATTTCTAGCCCAAATGTGAAGAAATTTCAAAAAGGAGGGAGATACATACTTTTTCAAGTTCCTGCGAGAGAAAATAGACACCCACTTCATTCACATCCCTGCCCCTCACAACCTTTTCCTCAGATCTAGTTTATCACAGCATCTATTCCCACACACAGCTTGGAAGTAGAAGCTTCTTTTAGCTGATTGCACTGTGGGAGTCTTGGGGGAGTCTCAGGCCTTGCCCCTCACAGTATCGCTCCTCTGGGAAGTCCAGAGAAATGTAAAGTTCCCTGTACTAAATTCAGTGATTTTGGCAGGTAGACAGCAACAACAGGAGGTGAAAACAGACAGCTGTGCAGGGGAGGAAATGGTGATATAAATACATGTTTAATTGCAGTTTAATTACAATTACTTACTAGGCAAAGTTTATCTAAATGCAGTGTAATTAGAGTGAGACCTTGATTTAATCACAGCCTTATCAGATACGGTTACTACTATATTCCTTTGCTTCCTCCTCCACTTCTTACATTCCCTCTCCTGAATAAGCAATGGGAAATTAAAAGCCGAGGCTTGAAGTAAGCAGAAAGTATCCATCTTGGAAAGTTTTTAGTTGCCTGAAAATTCAATTGCCATGTGGCTACCAGCCCAGAATTTTCTCCCTGGAAACTGTGAAACCCCCACTCTGTCCTGGCAAGCCGTTATTCTTCCTTAGCAGCTAATGATAATGGATCCTCATTAGCTGGGAATGACTTATCATGAATATAATTCATCACTGATGGCAGACCTCATAACCCATCTGCTCACAATGAGTAAATTATATAGCCCAGTCAGGAGAGATGGATTGTTCTTTCTGATCTACCTTTGGAGTATCTCCACATCCTGTTCCAATCAGTACTTACTTTGTCTTCACTCCATGATCTAGGAGAACATGAAGAGAGACATTTGGGCAAAACCTCTTGAACAGCTGACCCTTGATCTCATTGTTCACCGTTTTCCCTCTTCCACTGCTGCTGCTTCCTTTGCTCCTGGCCATGAGTCTGGGCATGTCAGCAGTTTACTTCTTTAGGAGACAAGCAGTAACATCAGACATCTCCTGTAGACTTTCTGATGGCTTAGTCCTACATGAAAACTTTCCCCACTCCAATTATCATCATTCTACCACTGCCTGAGCTGATATCTACCATGGAGAGTGAAATATTTTTGCTTGCATTTGTCCTGTCTACTCTTGGACAAGTTGGAAGAAAGTCTCCAGAAGCTGTTTACTCTCTGGGTGAAATCTGTTTCTCCTCTGAAATCCATGAGGTCTTCCAAGTTTTCAGACTTAAGTGGAAATACTATTTGCTCTTTCAATGTCAGTACCAGCTAATTCATATTGCCTCATTTTACATCTGTCTCAGTCTTTTTTCCCAGCAGCTCTAAACAAGGGAAAGCATTAAAGGTATCCATAAAACCATATAGCTCTTCATTAATTAATGCGTATTTCTTCTGCCATTGAACCATACTGGCCCTGCCTGAAGGAGAATTACGAAGTGCTGGAATCTTTACTCAGGGAACCAAAATCAGAGATGTGGGAGCAATTTCCTCCCTCCTCTTATGTCACACTTGTCTTGGCTTGCTTTCTTTTCCTTTCCCTTTTTTTTTTTCCTCCTCCTCTTCTTTCTTTCACATTCTCCTGCCATTTTAACAGTCTCTGATAATTTCCAGGTGACCGGGCCATCTTTTGTGCTGTTCTTGTCACAATTCATCTGGATGAGAACAAAGTAGGAAGAAAAAAAGAAAGATGTTTTAGTTTTTTCTGTCCTTCCTCTCCTGCCCCTGAAAGTGTGTCCCTTTCCACCTCTTTCAAACTATTGCTTGTAGTGGGGAGGAGATGTCTCCCCATCATAGGTGCTCTAAGAGCTGAGGGTCATTGAGTCCTTCATACTCCTTTCAAGTGGGTAAATAGTCTGTGAAACCTATTTAACCTCTTGTGCTGGGTCCTGCCTTGCAGATCACATTGAATCACACAGAGTCAAATGGATTTTCCCCCCTCCTTTAATATTTATTTGGTGGTGAATTTTTAATAAAGAGGGACTTTTACTTGTCATCTTGAGAATGCCAAATCGGTGAAAGAAAGGAAGGGACAAACCAGAAGAAAAGCATCAGGAGAGAAAAGAGAGGAAATATAAGAGAGAAAAAGGAGTGGGAGAGGAAAAGGGGAAGGAGAACAGGGAGGCAATAGTCACATCTTTCTTTGACAATGAGTTTCTCAGAAAACAGCAGCTTCATGCAGCTCCCTGCCCTTGCAGCAGGAAGCAGTGAACAGTTCACACACAGCAGGGAAGCAAATAATCTTGGGAAAGAGTCTTTGACCCAAAGGTACTTGCACCCTTCCAGAGTTCATTTCTCACATCTAAATTTTCTGTCAAAACAGATAAATTAATCAGTGATTTGTGAGGCTGATGTGGAGGGATTAAAAAAAAGAAAATAAAAGAAACCATGGTTGCTGTTCAAAATCCATAAACGCTTTCTGGTGATGTGTGTGACTGAGAGTCAGTATGGAGAGACAGATACCATTGACTGAATAAAGAAATGGTGTGGAGAGATACAGCAAGTGCTTCAGCTATATGACAAGCATTAGATGGAACAGATATATAGTTAAAATTAAAGAGATGGATACTCTGAGCAAACACAGGAAGATAGCTTGGACAGACATACTGTGAATACTGCAGGAAAAGGGATATTGATACAGAGATAGAGACAGCCTGGGAAAAATGAGTGAGGCAACAAGTATTACTGCAGTTAGACATATATAAAGATTTATTCTGTTGATAAATGAATTCTATAAATAAATACTACAGGAAGATATTTCAGTAGCCTGCCATATATGGATATTTGACACAAAAAGAAAATGCATAGTACCTCATCCAAAAGAAGCCCAACCAAGCAGCTACAATATATGTATGTGATCGTACCATTTGAACACTTAAGAGATGTTAGCAGCTGCAACAAACCCAGTAATTTATCACCTGATTCAAAGCTCATTTCACCCTGATGGACACATCACTGATGGCCTGGCAACAGCATGGTGGAAAAGGCCAGGCCAGCAGGTAGACAATTAAGTGCTGAAGCACTATTGCATAAGTAAATGGGAAAATACAGCGTTTGGCTTTCAGAATTGGAAGTAGTCCACAATCTTTGTTTGAGCTTCTGTTCCTGTATCGAAGCTTACCAAGGGATGACATATTTCAATATAGTTTCTATCTGATGTTGTACTGACCCAGCCTAATGTGCTAACACAAAAGTCCCTGTAGGGAGCTCCATTCCCTGCTCTCCTCAGCTACCTTATTGACTTCAGTGAGCAGTAATAAGTCCTGCTACTGCATGTCCTGGCAGCAACATGGAATACCCTGCTCTCCTGTAGTAGGCCTCAGGCAAGTATCCTCATCTACAAGGGCTCTTCCTCCTGTTGAGGCTGTCACTCCAGTGCCTGGCAGGTGCTGCCCAAACTGAGAGCCTTTGCAGAGAGGAAGATGCTGTGTGGCTCCTGCAGTCAGCAGTCCTGAAGACTGCCAGAGACCAGGATATCTGAGGAGTGAACATACTTTCACACTTCACACCTTTCCACCCTCACTGTGTCTGTCCTGTTTCACTTCTCCTGAGCCCTACAGAGGGCCCATTTCCTTGCCACAGTCTAGACTAGTCTAGAGGTTTTCAGTATTCCCATTGAATGGACTTATGTACCGCCTACTGTTGTGTTCACGGCAACCCCCCTGTGCCTCAGCAGACTCTCTCTTTTTGTTAACTGCTCAACCCCATGTGCAGGGTGCTCATTAGCAGGATATCACTCCCTACTTTGCATGTGCTACCACAGAGCTCTCTAAGCAGACATGTCCCTTCTTGGGCTGCTGGTGGGCATCCTCCAGGCTACTGTTAGTACTGTTTGTTCAACACAGTCTGCTTGTGCTCTGAACCTTTTGAGAGTTGATGATGCTCCTCATACTCTATCTGGCACATGCCAGAGTTAGTTTGCTTGGTTTATTTTCCCTGTGACCTGAACATGCCTGGTGTGTGGGTCCACAGCAACGGAAAGACAAGTGCATTAACCTCAGCTCTCCTTCTACAGCACCTGCTTCCCACTGCAGTTAATGCTTTAAAGCAGTCCTTGCCTCAAAGTGTTTGATTTCAATTCTTGCTGTCACAAGCATTATACTAGGTATACATTTAATA
The DNA here is from genome assembly GCA_013400935.1 of Turnix velox. Taxonomy (NCBI): domain Eukaryota; kingdom Metazoa; phylum Chordata; class Aves; order Charadriiformes; family Turnicidae; genus Turnix; species Turnix velox. Next base: position 207,079 of record VZTY01015848.1, read on the forward strand.
AATTATTCAATCTAATGCACAGTCATAAATTCTGACAGAAAGAACTCCACTGGCTTTTACCTTGTTATAGACGCTGCCTTTAGGGCCCTAAAGCTAGTTCCTAGGGAGAAAAGGAGATTATATATGTTTTTAATTACTTCAAACACCAAATTAAATTTGAAATTAGCATTGAATTCTACATCCATTTCAGTAATGATGCTCAATGTTACTGTGAGAGAATCAAGTGCTTTTTACATGGTAGGTGTCAATTAAGTCTTGTTCAGGAAGTTGTCCAAGGGCTCTTGGGTATGACATGCTGGGAAAGTGATTAAAACCCTGCCAGGTTAAGTGAGAATAGTACTTTTGTTTTTCATCTCTCCCCTTCATTTCAATCTTCCCTAGCAGCCAGTTCCTATCTCCAAGGATATATCTGGTAATAATAATTGTTTGTTATCAGTGGATTTTTTCCAGACCAGCAAAGATATCTAAATCCAAAGTCTCCAACAGGGGAAACTGATAGGTCTGCGTTTAATGAGTGTTAGATTAATCCATCTCAAAGGAGACTGTCTCTAACAAGTGAAATGTTAGACACTTCCTGACTGTAGGGTGTAGTGTGGGAGAAGGGTGTGCCAAACTTCTGAGGGGGCAGACTTTGAAAGCAGCAAGGGAATAGACATCTCAGGAAATTTTCTTCTTCCCCAGTTGGCTCCCCACAAACTTTTCTTGCATTGGAAGTGTCTAGAACAGCATGAGAAGGTGGAAGGAAGCAAATGTCTGAAGTTAGCTCTTTATGGTGTTCAGAGATGACTGGGAGGAGCAAATTTTGAGTTGCAGTGATGAGCTTTGCTCCTCCATCATCAAGTGTCCATTTTACTTAATTAATTTACTCATAGCAACTTAGGTTAATATGACTCTTGCTATAACAAGCGCATTTAATTTTGGGGGTTTTTTTGCCTAGATTCATAGGAGGTGGTTGCACTAAATACAGATGTGACATAGAAAGACAAGCAGCAGGTTGTGTGCTGTCTTTCACTGAGACCTGTTGCTAGAGGCACAGCTGAAACAGGCTGCCTATGGGTGACTGTGGGTCAGTATTTGCAACCCCTTCTCTGCCATTTTGCAAGTTCCATGTTTTCTCAGAACTA